>PVIY010059403.1:0-12057 GCA_004026745.1 Myrmecophaga tridactyla | reverse complement strand
CGGGGTGGAGAGAGGTGGACTGGGAGGGGCACCGCCGCGAGGCAGCTGCAGGTTGGCACAGACTGAGGGGGTGGGCTAGAGGTTTTGTGACGTACGCAGTTGCTAGGGGAGTAGGCAGATTACAAGTTGGCTAAGTGGGAGGAGCTGGAGGCTGGATGGCGGGAACCGTGAGGTGGGGGGGAGGGTGGAGGCAGGGGAGGGAGGATAATCAAGCAGAAGAAGGACGGTGACACTGCTCCTTGAATGTTTTTCCTTCCTTTACTTCTGCAGCATCCTATGTTCTTTTTATTCTCTCATATTTCAAAATTAAAATCTTTTCTAATTGTCCTATAATGTTTTTTACTTCCTTGAGTTTTTCTTAATTTGATATTTGTTTGTTTCTGAAGGTCAGTGTTTGAAACATACTCACAGGGAGATTTAATCTTTTCATCATTTTTGTTCTACTGATACTACCCAAATAATTTCTTGTCTTTTCCTTTTATCTCAGGTAGGAAAAGTGGCTATAAAAAACAAGAAATGATAACCATACAAAAAATCTGCCAGAAAGATGCATCTACCATCATGTCATTGGTAAGATTTATGAGTGCGAATTTTCATTTTGCATATTGCTAACTGAAAAGGAATAAGTTGGGAATTCAGTACAATCACCAAAGTAATTGGAGTTGGTATTAACAGCTAATTGATTTAAAAGTTTTATATTTTGAATTTAGGGAGAAATTGAACACAGAACCTTAACCTGAGTTTATATAAAAAGACAGTTGCATAAATATAGCTTATATACCTAATCATTGAAGCATCATGCAATGTTCAAAATTAAAGTGATAGCTCTGGAGTTCAGTGGTTACAAAACAGAACTTTTCTGTATATGCAGGAGAATGATGTGTGTGTATATAGCTAACATGGGGAAGATTTTAATTGTAGAGTATCACGGAAAAATTTGTCAAGATTCATATGTAGAGAAAATGTAAAAACATTTAATGAATGTATATGGACAACTCTTCTAAATCTCTCATCTATTTCCCAAATGCAGAGATCTCACATTCCAAAGAATCTCCTTAACTGTATTGATTTGCAAGAAGAATTCACACTCACATCCACAGTTTCTCAACATGTGTTAATTCAGAAAGGAAAGAAACCTTATTTCAGCAAACTGTTTGGAAAAGCCCTCATTAACCAGTCATCTTTTATGCAACATAAGCAAGTTCACACTAAAAGTAAATCATATGAATATCATGTAAGTGGTAAGGCCTTTATTCAAGCCTCTGGCATTGGACAGTACAATGGTTCTAGATTTGAAATTGGAGAGAAACCCTATGAATGCCTTCTATGTGGGAAAGTTTTCACTCATTGTTCTTCCCTTAGAAGACATGAGATATCTCACAGTGTAGAGAAGCCCTATGAATGTCTTCAATGTGGGAAAAGCTTCACGCATCGTTCTTACCTTAGGCAACATGAAAAAATTCACAATGGAGAGAAGCGATATGAATGCAATTTATGTAAGAAAGCCTTCACACACTGCTCTAGCCTTAGACAACATGAGAGGACACATACTGGAGAGAAACCTTATGAATGTCATCTATGTGCGAAAGCCTTCACCAATTATTCAGGCCTTAGACAACATGAGAGCACTCACACGGGAGAGAAACCTTATCAATGTCATCTTTGTGGGAAAGCCTTCACTCAACATTCTACTCTTAGGTTACATGACAGAATTCACACTGGAGAGAAGCCATTTGAATGCCTTGTATGTGGGAAAACCTTTAGGACATGTTCGTATCTTAGAAATCACGAACGAACGCACACTGGAGAGAAACCCTACGAATGTCATCAATGTGGGAAAGCCTTCACCAATCGTTCCCACCTTAGACAACATGAGAGAACTCACACTGGTATGAAACCCTATGAATGTCATCGATGTGGGAAAGCCTTCTCTCATCATTCTTACCTTAAACAACATGAGAAAATTCACAATGGAGAAAAACCCTATGAATGCCATCTGTGTGGGAAAGCCTTCACCCACTGTTTTAGCCTTAGAGAACATGAGAGAATTCACACTGGAGAGAAACCCTATGAATGTCATCAATGTGGGAAAGCATTCACTGGTTGTTCTGGTCTTAGACAGCATGAGAGGATTCACACTGGAGAAAAACCCTATGAATGCCATCTGTGTGGAAAAGCCTTCACTACATGTTCGCATCTTAGAGTCCATGAGAGAACTCATACTGGAGAGAAACCCTATGAATGCCATCTATGTGGGAAAGCCTTCACAAATTGTTCTGACCTTAGAAAGCATGAGAAAATTCACAGTGTGTAGGAATCACATGATCATGGTCTATGTGTGAAAGCTTTGTCTTATTCTGTTCTCAGAGTGTATGAGAGGATTCATACAGGAGAGAAATGTATGAATGTCTTTGTATGAGTTGGAAATCCTTAAACTTATTTTTGTAAACCTAAACATGAAAAAACTCAAATTGGAGGGAAACTGTTTAAAGGCATATAAGTGGATATTACTCAGACAATGTTCTGACCTTATATATTATGACAGCACTGAGAATGTTTTGCATATAGAATTGATTGCAGCTGTAGAATTAACCTTTAAGAAACCACTGAGAATTCCAAGGTGTAAATGACTGGAGAGGATCATCTATACTATATAGAGAGGCCCTGGATGAAAAAGAGAAATTGGGACAGAGAGAATGGGGTGAGTGTGCTTGGTTGTAATCCCACTAGTGACAGGTGGTGGCATGCATGAAAGTGTTGGACTTGATGGAGCAGAGCACCCCTATACTCTAGCCTACTCCTGCGGCTAGCTTAGGAAATCTACCCTCACAGCTCTGCAGCCAGGAGCTCCTGTAGTGTTTGTTTGCTAAAACTGCCAGAATGCAACACACAAGATGGATCAGCTTTTAATAAGGGATTTGTTTAGTTACAAATTTAAAGTTTTTCAGAGGAAAGACAGGTGGCTTTCAGAGGAAAGACATGCTGGATGACTGCTGGGTTTCCCTCCTGGCTTCTGGGTTCCAACAGCTTTCCCCAGGGTGATTCCTTTCTGCAGCTTCCAGCTAATTAAATTAAATTAAAACCTACAGCTGATTAAATTAAATGTCACTCATTGCAGAGGGCACTCCTCTTTGTCAGCTGCAGATATAAGCAGCTATAGATGAATTTCACAAGCTGATGATTTAAGTCTATGCAGCAGAACAATGGCCAAGTTGACACTTGAACTGATCATGTGTTGGGAACCTGGAAGCCAGGATACTTGCTTTTCCTGTGTACAGAGTCCATTCAGCCAGTGCACAGTGCCTGATCCTGACCTCTGAGACAAGCTGCTGTGGTTGCCTGGTTTTGTGGGAGAGACTGGGGGCCCTTCCTTTGGGAGGATGGGGAGATGCAGAGTGGAGCCAGTGAAAGAGATTTATTGGGTCCTGATACTATGCCTCTTCCCTCATGAAGGACCAGACACCTCAGGTGTGAATGAAGGGAGAGACAGGAATGAGGCAGCATGCTGAGACATGTGCTGAGCTGTGAGTTACACTGTGCCAAGAACCACTAGGCATTTCTGGGTTTACTGTGGGCAAGAGCAGCTGAACTACCCAATCCTGCATCCCAAGTTCATTCCAAGTGGGAGCCTGGGGGGCAACAGACTCAGCTGGCCCACAAGTCGTGCACACTACCCACCCCCCCATTTCCAAGGTTGGTGGCTTTCAGTGCACACTAAAACCAGTGACTAGCTAGAATTGCACTGGCTCTGTGTTCAGCTCAACTGGCTGCTGCATTCAGGGAGAGGTGGACCAGAGCAGAAGTGTTTTCCCAAGAGGACTGTCTTCTCAAAAAAATCAGAATGTGCAGTCTGGGAAGCTGCCTGTATGACTATCTTTGAACAGATCCTCAAGTAGATTTGCATCCCCTGCAATGAGGTTCAAGCCTTGGTTTGGTGGGGAATTACTGACTAAGTGCTAAAAGGAGACTTTCAAATGCAAACCAAACCATATACAAAACCTTAGATGGGTGAAGGAAATCAACTTTCAAAAAACCTTGTCAAGATAATAAAATACTTCAAAGGCAATAGAAAATTACAAGGTACATAAAGATGTAGGGAGATATGGCCCAGCCGAATGACCAAATTACAACACTGGAGGAGACACAGGATTTGTAACAATTAACGATGTTCCTACAACTCTACTAAATAAATTCAGTGGGTTGACTAATGACATAAAGGACATAAAAAAGACACTAAAAGAGCATAAATAAGAATTTGAAAGAATAAGTAGAAAAATAGCAGATCTTACAGAGGTGAAAGATACTGTCCACCAACTTATAAAGATAATAGACAACCAACAGCAGATTTGAAGAAGCAGAAGAAGGAATTAGCAAACTAGATGACAGAACAAGTGAATTTGAGTGCACAAAAGATGAAATGGCAAAAAGCAGAAAAATTCAGTTAGATCACATGGAAATGATGGGCAAAATGAAGTGTGCAAATATAAGAATCATCAGTGTCTCAGAAGGAGAAGAGAAAAATAAAGGGCTAGGGAGATTAGTTGAAGAGATAATACAGAAAAATTTCCCAACCCTTATAAAAGATATAAATATGCAAATCAAAGATGCCCAATGAACCCCAAATACGATAAAGCCAAATAGACCTATACCAAGATACATACTAATCAGGCTTTCAAATGTTGAAGAGAAGGAGAAAGTCCTGAAACCAGCAGGAGAAAAGAAGGCAAACTTTAACACTGAGGTCAGATTATTCAACAGGCACCATGACTGTGAGAAGGCAGTGGTATGGTATATTTAAGGCCCTGAAAGAGAAAGACTTCCAGCCAAGAATTCTTTATCTAGCAAAGTTGTCTTTCAAAAGTGAAGGATAGATTAAAATTTTCAAACAAACTAAGGTCAAGAGTATATGTCAACAAGAGATCTTTCCTACAAGAAACACTAAAGGGAGTTCTGTAAGCTGAAAAAAAAATAGTATGGGGGTATTCGGGAGGGGACAGAATTGAAAAGTTTCAATAAGGATAAATTTTTTTAATGTTTTACTTGTCTGTCAATAAGGTAGATAAAAGAAGCATCAGACACGAGGTTTTCACAATCATATAGTCACATTGTGAAAGGGTAACTTAAAGGATAAAAAGTGAAAGAGGAGAGGGGGGCCATGGTGGCTCAGTAGGCAGAGTTCTCGCCTGCCATGCTGGTGACCCAGGTTCGATTCCTGGTACCTGCCCAGGCAGAAAAAAAAAAGGAGGTGGGGGGAATATAGATCTGACAAAAACTAAAGGATAAGATGGCAGATTAAAGAACTGTCTTTACAGTAGTAACTTTGTATGTTACTGGACTAAATTCACCAATTAGATACAGATGGGCAAAAAGGATTAAAATATGATCCATCTGTATGCTGCTTACAAGAGGCTTATCTCAGACCCAAGGATAAAAGTAGATTGAAAGTGAAAGGATGGAAAAGGATGTTCCAAGCAACCTGTAACCAATGGAAAGTATGGGTAGCTATAGTAATTAACAGACACAATAGACTTTAATTGTAAAGATATTATAAGAGACAAGGAAGGCCACTAATGTTAATAAAAGGGACAATTCACCAAGAAGAAATAACAGTCATAAATGTTTATGCTCCTAATCGAGGAACTCCAAAATAGATGAGAAAAACATTGGCAAAACTGAAGGCAGCATTAGACATTTCAGCAATAATAAAGGGAAACTTCATTACACCACTCTTCTCTATAGGTAAAATAACCAAAAGATCAACAAGGAAATAGAGAACTTAAACAATGTGATAAATGAATTAGACCTAACATACATATATAAATAGTTACACCCTAAAAACAGCAGGATATATATTCTTCTTCTGTTCTCTAAGATAGATCATCTGTTGGGGCACAAAACAGTCTTTATAAATTTAAAAATTTGGAAATTATTCAAAGCACTTTCTCTGTCCACAATGGAAATAAGCTGGAAATCATTAACCACCAAAGCACCAGAACTTTCACAAATATTTGGGAATTAAATAACACACTCTTAAGCATAACCAGGGGCATCAAATAAGAAATTGGTAGCGAAACTGGTAAATATCTGGAAGTGAAGGAAAATGAGAATACAACATATAAGTACTTGCAGGATGTGGCAAATTTATTACTATATATTAAAAATTAAGAAAGTGCAAGCCACAGTGGCACAGCAGGCAGTGTTCTCACCTGCCATTCCAGAGACCCAGGTTTAATTCCCAGTGCCTGCCCATGTGGGAAAAAAAAAGAAAACACAAAAATTGAAGACTTAACTGCCCACCTGGAGGAAATAGAAAAGGAACTGCAAACTTAACCCCAAAGCAAATGGAAGAGAGATAATAAAGATTAAAGCAGAAATGAATTGGAGAACAAAAAATATTAGAATCAATCCAAAAGTTTTTTTATAAGATATATAAAATCAATGGACTGCTAACTGCGCTGACAAAGAGAAAAAGAGAGGACACAAATAAACGAAATCAGAAATGAGAGGAGGCAGTTACTATGGACCCTGAAAAAATTAAAAAGTCATAAGAGGATATGAAGAACAACTACATGCCCAGAAACTAGACAACTTAGATGAAATGGACAAATTCCTTTAAACACACAAACCGCCTACTTGAGAGGAAATAAAAGATCTCAACAAACCAATGACAAAAAGATTCAGTAAGTCATCACAAATGTTCTATAAAGAAAAGTCCAGGGCCAGATGGCTTCACAGGGGAACTTTATCAAACATCCCAGAAGAACTAACACCGATCTTGCTCAAATTGTTCCCAAAAATTGAGGAAAAACAAGCACTACCTAATGAAGCTAACATCACTCTTAAACCAAAACCATATAAAGAAAGAAAAACTACAGACCAATCTCCCTAGTGAACATATATATACAAAAATTCTCAACAAAATACAAGCAAGTTGAATCCAACAACACATTAAAAGAATTATACACCATGACCAAGTTGGATTTATACCAGGAATGCAAGGGTGGTTCAACACAAAATTAATAAAATACAGCAGGGTAAAATCAAAAGGTAACAATCACATGATCATCTCAATTTATGCTGAAAAAGCATTTGACAAAATTCAGTATCATTTTCTGATAAAAATGCTTCAAAGGTAGGACTCGAAGGAAACTTCCTTAATATCATAAGAGGCAAAAATGAAAAGCCCATAGCCAACATCGTTCATAACAGTGAGAGATTGAAAGCATTCCCCCTAAGATTAGGAACTCCAGAAGAATGCCCATTGCTACCATAATTATTCAACATTGTACTAGAAGTTCTAGTTAAAGCTATCAGGCAGGAAATTAAAAGGCATCCAGATTGGAAAGGAAGAAGTAAATATTTCATTATTAATAGATGACATGATCCTATACTTGGAAAATCCTCTATGACAAAGCTACTTGTAATAAATTCAGCAAAGTGGAAGGATACAAGCTTAATGTACAAAAGTCAGTAATGTTTGTATACACAACGACCTAATTAAGGAGACAAGGAAAAAATTCCATTCAAAATGACAACTTAAAGAATCAAGTATCTAGGAATAAACTTAACCAGGAATATAAAGAACCTGTACACAGGAAACTATAACATTTTGATATTTAAGTGGAGAGACCTTCTCTAATCATAGATAGGAAGGTTAACTGTAGTTAAGATGTCAAATATACACAAATTGACTGTCAGATTCAATGCAATACCAATCAAAATTCCCACAACCTACTTTGAAGACTTGGAGAAGCTATTTATCCAGTTTATTTGAATGGAAAAGAGACCTCAAATAGCTAAAGATATCCTAGAAAAGAAGAGCAAAATGTGAGGACTGACACTTCCTGACTTTAAGGCTTACTATAAAGTCACAGTGGTCAAAGCAATACAATACTGGCACAAAGATAATGTATTGACCATTGAATCAAGTGTGTGGAGACAAGCCACCAAATCTGTGGTCAGTTGATCTTTCACAAGGCCCCCAAATCCACTGAACTGGCACAGATCAGTCTTCAACAAATCAGCATGGCAGAACTGATATCAATTGCCAAAAGAATGAAAGATGAGCCCTACCTTACACTCTTGAAAATTAAGTCAATGTGGATGAAAGCCCTATATATAAGAACGAGTACCATAAAACTCTTACGATATAGGGTAATATCTTCAAGACCTAATAATAAGAGGCACCTTCTTAAACTTCACACCCAAAGCACAAGCAACAAAAGAATAGATAAATGGGAACTCCTCAAAATGAAATGCTTCTGTGCCTCAAAGGACTTTGTCAAAAAAGTGAATGGGAGAGCTCAATGGGAGAAAATATCTGGAAACCACATAGCAAATAAAGGCTTAATATCCTGTATACATAAAGAAATCATACAATTCAACAACATAAGGACAACTCAATTATAAAATGGGGTAAAGATATGAGAGATATTTTTCTGAAGAGCAAATAAAATGGCGAAAAAACATGAAGAGGTGCTCATCTTCATTAGCCATAGGGACAAACAGACCAAGACTACAATGAATCACCTCACATCTATGAGAATGGCTACTATTAAATAAACAGGAAACTACAACTGTTGGAGAGGATGTGGAGAAATGGGAACATTTTTCACTGCTGGTGGGAATGTATAATGGTACAGCTGTTTTGGAAGACAGTTTGGTAGTTACTCAGAAGACTAAATAAGTTGCCCTATGACCTGGCAACCATTCAATATATATCTAGAATAGCTGAAAGCAGTGACTCAACCACACATCTGCACACTGAAGTTCATAGCAGCATTACTCACAATTGCCAAGAGATGGAAAGAATCCAAATGCCCACTAATTCACGAGTGGATAAACAAAATGTGGTATATAGATATGATGGGATATTATGCAGCAGAAAGATGAAATGGGGTCCTGAAGCATTTGACAGCATGGATGAAGCTTGAAGATATAATGCTGAGTGAAATAAGGCAGATGCAAAAGTATAGATACTGTATGATTTCATTATGACTGTGTAAAGGTATACTCAGAAACCTATAATATAGAATATAGGTGACCTAGAGATACACAGAAGCTAAAAATGGGTGAATGGTTACCTAATGAAGTTGCACTTAGTAAGGGAATGAATAGATGTGATGATAGTTCATTAGTGGGATTATAAGTAATATTGTTATATAGAAGGTGAATATGATTGAAAGGGATTCTCTAGAGCCATGTATCTCACTGATTAACACCACAAATATAAAAATGTTGCATGAACTACTTCAAAGATATGAATCTTGTACAAGTCATCAGTAATAGAGGGTTGTAGGGGGAAAAGTACTGTTGTATCTTATGACCTATAGTTAACAGGAAGACATCAAAACTACAGCAATATCAAGGATAAATAATTATGTGTGTATGTATGTTCGTGTTAGGAGGTGTAGTTTTGTTATTTGGTGAGGGTTTATTTATCTGTTATTTTTTCTTTAGAGAAATGAAAATTGTCTAAAATTGAGAGTGCTGATGATGGCATGACTTAGGATGCTGTAATAAAAATTGTTTATTTTGGACATTATCCATGATGCCAAATGAATGGAGGTGGCCAAAGGACACATTGACTGAGGGGCAGAAAGGTGAACTGTGATGTATACATATGATGGAATATTGTGTAGCTACAGAAAGGAAGTGATTAGGCATACAATGAAGTAAATAAACCTTGGAGGCATTATATAAAATGAGTCAGAAATGAACAAATATTGTGTGGTCTCTTTTAGAAAACACTTATGAGAAAATTGGGGCCTAGATTGTAAGTTCTTATAGCAGTTACATTTAGTTGGGAGCTGTTATTCTAGATTTTCAGATGTTGTGCTGTATGTGTATAATCTGGTATTTCCCTAGAACTTTGGGTACATGTGTAACACATAAGATACAAAGTTGGAGTTCTGCAGCTTTGAAAGTCAGCATTGCCACATACAACAACTGTTAAAGAAATTGAAAAAGAGACCAGATTTCAATTAGAGGTAAGAATGAAGATTATCTAAGGTAAATCAGAATACAGTGCAAAGGAACATATTTTCTGTATTTTAGAGCTTCACCTACTGAATGAAACCAAAGAAAGAGATGGTTATTTTGTCCAAAACTTAAATTTTCTGTAGCACATAATCTAACTCAACCTGCCTGGAAAGGTTATTCAAACAACCCAAACACATGGAACCTAGAATGGGAATGAGGGCTTCTAATTCTGTATAGCTTAATGTAATACATGGGTACATTCCAGAATATGTTGAGCAGATAAATAAAGTATTGGAAAAGTCCCTTTAGTGGATGGAGAAAAAATATGGTACTATTAAGCTTTCCCAATGGGAAATCCCTAATAGTCTTGCAAACATTAGGGACTCCCAAGTTAATAGGCCAAGCCCTTAATCTTGAAGCTTGCTCTTATGTGGCTTATTTCTGTAGTGGAAAACCTAGGCCTAAGTGTTGCTTCCAGAAAATCTGTTATTGCTCAGATGTGGCCTCTCTCTGACCCCAACTCTTCCAGGAAATTCATTACCCCCATCCCCCTTGTACATGTGACATGACACCCAGAAGTGAAAGTCTTCCTGGCAATGTGGGAGATGACTCCCAGGGATGAGCCTGGCTATTGCCAAAAGGGGGGAAAGAAATGAAATAAGGTATTAGTGGCTCATAGATTCCAGCTGGAGTTGAGAGGGTGTTCTGGAGGCTACTCTTATGCAAGTTTCAGCTAGATATTGCTCTTTGGTTTACCAACCCCCAATCAACAAAATTCTTGTTAACCCCAAGGAATACCTAGGGCTTGTCTGAGATTCTACAGAAGTTTCATGCAGAAATTTACTTCAGATGGTTTCTAGGCCAGATAAATTCTGAAAATCCGAGGGGCCAGCCTCTCCAAGAACATCAACTTGTTCAATCCCCTTATCCTATATTTTTGACACCTCTTTTTACCATGAAAAGTTGGAATGTGCATAGCCCAATATCGCTAAAGATTGGGAGAAGCATCAAGAGAAAAAGAGGGATCATAACAGAGAAGATAGATTTAACAGATGAGTATGACTGCTGAATCATTATATTGATATTCCTTTTAGTCTCCAATCTCTTGGAGCAGCTCTTCAAGCTAAAATTGTGAAACTAACCCATACCAAACTTTGAAATCTGTTCTATAACTGCTTGTTAAAATGCATTTGGAAATTTATTAATTTTTTGTATATATGCAATATTTCACAATAAAAATGTCAATAAAAAGATTTTTTAAAAAAGGAACCACTGAACTCACACACTAAAGAAATACTGATTTTAATCAGCATGGTATTTATTTGCATCATCTTTACTATTTCAGCTATTCTAAGCAAATGCATACTGGAATCCATACAAATATCATTTATGTAACAAAACCTTCTGTTGCTTGATGATATACAAATTGAGTGAACTAACAATATATTTGATAAAAGTCGAAGAGTCTTCATTTACTATTCTAACTTACATAGAAACCAGAGAAATGGTGTGTGAGAGAAATTCTATATCTCTCGTCAGTGTGGGAATTCCTTTATATCATCTTTTAAAGGATAATGAGTGAGGTGCTGGGAAGATGG
Organism: Myrmecophaga tridactyla; assembly: GCA_004026745.1. Taxonomy (NCBI): domain Eukaryota; kingdom Metazoa; phylum Chordata; class Mammalia; order Pilosa; family Myrmecophagidae; genus Myrmecophaga; species Myrmecophaga tridactyla. The sequence continues at coordinate 478 of PVIY010059403.1, read as the reverse complement.
CCGAATAGGTAGGTCGAATTTAGCCTGGCTCCAAGGAAAAGTTAGAGAAGGGACAGAGGGCAACTGAGATGGTGATTCAAGATGGCAACTGACCTGGGAGAGTCTTCTGCACCCCATAGGGCAGCCCTGGTTGCAGCAGCTGTGGAGCTGAGAAGCAAAAAACTGTAGCCTAATCCAGAAATGTAGAACCCACAGAAATGCATGGACAGGTTGATGAAGACTAGAAAGTAAGCAAAGCTACATTCCTTGAATGTGCTACTGTCACCAGCATAGCCCCATGATCCATGACTCACCCCACACCCCACACCTAAACCCCATCACCTGCAACCACTCCCCTTGCTCCAAGTGCCCCTGCCCACAAACCCCCAGTGCATGCACCCACCCCACACCCCCACCCCAAGTGCAGCCCAACCCACCTATCTTGCACCCCTTCAGAGCACTACTTCCCCCTTCCTGCTCCCTGCAGTCTGTTGCCAGC
>PVIY010059402.1:0-12060 GCA_004026745.1 Myrmecophaga tridactyla | reverse complement strand
CCCCTAGGGAAGGCACAGGCTCCAGACAAGCCCCCAAAAGAGCTCACTTCTGCCTATGCCTGGGGCAGTTGCAGCCTGAGAAGTCCTGCCGCTATATCCAGAGGCAGTCAAGCCTTTGTAGAAACACAGCCACAAAAACCTCTTGTTTCCTTCTTTTTTTTTTTTCCCCTTTTTCCGTCAGCCCTGCCCCCTTGGCGCCGGGGCAAAAATGAGCAACCTCCACTTTGACCAGGTTCACCTAAGCTGGGGGCCTATTTTTAATAGTCAGAATTTGTTAATTAATTCCACAATTGGCTTTTGATTGTGCTCAGTCCCTGCTTCTGGTAAAGTTCCTTTCCTTTCCCCTCTGGGAAGCAGCCTATGGGGGAGGGGTGCTGGCCGCTGCAGCTTTGGGAACTCATGGTTCTGGGGGGCTCGCAGCTGGTCAAGCTGGTTCAGACTGGGGTACACTGTGTGTCTGGTCACTGACGTGACCTCAGGAGCTGTTCTGTACTGTTTCTGGTTATTTAGTAGTTGTTCTGAAGAGCCATATTTTAATCTAAATCCCATTTCATAGAAGAATAATACCTATTCAATACTGTATGTTAGAAACTGTAATCAGATCATCTCCCTGGAGATGTGATTTAATCAAGAGTGGTTGTTAAACTGGATTATCTGGAGGTGTGTCTCCACCCATTTGGGTGGGTCTTGATAAGTTTCTGGAGTCCTATAAAAGAGGAAACATTTTGGAGAATGAAGGAAATTCGGAGAGAGCAGAGGATGCTGTAGCACCATGAAGCAGAGAGTCCACGAGCCAGCGACCTTTGGAGATGAAGAAGGAAAATGCCTCCTGGGGAGTTTCATGTAACAAGAAGTCAGGAGAGAAGAAGCTAGCAGATGACACCGTGTTCACCATGTGTCCTTCCAGATGAGAGAGGAACCCTGACCGTGATCACCATGTGCCTTTCCAGATGAGAGAGAAACTCTGACTGTGCTCTCCATGTGCCCTTCAACTTAAGAGAGAAACCCTGAACTTCATTGGCCTTCTTGAACCAAGATATCTTTCCCTTGATGTCTTAATTGGACTTCTATAGACTTGTATTAATTGGGACATTTTCTTGGCCTTAGAACTGTAAACTAGCATCTGATTAAATTCCCCATTTTAAAACCCATTCTGTTTCTGGTATATTGCATTCTGGCAGCTAGCAAACTAGAACAATCATATACAAGGGAAGCCCAATAACAGTTTGTGTAGATTTCTCAGGAGAAATCATGGAGGCGAGAAGACAGTGGGATGATACATTTAAATTACTAAAAGAGAAAAACTGCCAACCAAGAATTCTATATCCAGCAAAATTGCCCTTCGAAAATGAGGGAGAAATTAAAACATTTTCAGAAAAAAATCACTGAGAGAATTTATGACCAAGAGACAGGCTCTGCAGGAAATACTTTAGGGAGCACTAGAGACAGATATGAAAAGACAGGAGAGAGAGGTGTGGAGAAGAGTGTAGAAATGAAGAAACTATCAGTGAAGGTAAAAATAAGGAAAATTAGATATGACATATAAAATCCAAAAGGCGAAATGGTAGAAGAAAGTACTGTCCATACAGTAATAACACTAAATGTTAATGGATTAAACTCCCCAATCAAAAAACATAGACTGGCTGAATGGATTAAAAAACAGGACCCATCTATATGCTGTCTATAGGAAATGCATCTTAGACCCAAGGATAAACATAAGTTGAAAGTGAAAGGTTGGGAAAAGATATTTCATGCAAATAACAATCAGGAAAGAGCAGGAATAGCTATACTAATATCCAACAAATTAGACTTCAAATGTAAAACAGTTAAAAGAGACAAAGAAGGAACTATGTATTAATAAAAGGAACAATTCAACAAGAAGACATAACAATCATACATATTTATGCACCAAGCCAGAATACTTCAAAATACATGAAGCAAACACTAAAAACACTGAAAAGAGAAATAGACACATCTACCATAATGGTTGGAGACTTCAATTCCTCACTCTTAACGGACAGAACATCTAGACAGAGGATCAATAAAGAAACAGAGAATTTGAATAAAACAATAAATGAGCTAGACTTAACAGACATTTATAGAACATTACACCCTACAACAGCAGGATATACCTTTTTCTCAAGTGCTCATGGATCATTCTTAAGGATAGACCATATGCTAGGTCACAAAGCAAGTCTCAATAAATTTAAAAAGATTGAAATCATACAAAACACTTTCTCAGATCATAAAGGAATGAAGTTGGAAATCAATAATAGGCAGAGCGCCAGAAAATCCCCAAATATGTGGAGGCTCAGCAGCAGACTCTTAAACAACCAGTGGGTCAAGGGAGAAATTACAAGAGAAATCAGTAAATATCTTGAGGCAAATGAAAATGAAAACATGACATATCAAAATTTATGGGATTCTGCAAAGGTAGTCCTAAGAGGGAAATTTATTGTCCTAAATGCCTATAGCAAAAAAGAAGAAATAGCAAAAATCGAGGAATTAACTGTTCACTTGGAAGAACTAGAGAAAGAACAGCAAACTAACCCCCAAGCAAGCAAAAGGAAAGAAATAATGAACATGAGAGCAGAAATAAATGAAATTGAGAACATGAAAACAATCGAGAAAATCAACAAAACCAGAAGAAGTTGGTTCTATGAGAAAAATCAATGAGGTTGATGGACACTTAGCGAGGTTGACAAAAAGAAGAAGAGAGAAGATGCAAATAAATAAAATCAGAAATGGAAGAGGAGACATAACCACTGACACCACAGAAATAAATGAAGTAATGAGAGGATACTATGAACAACTTCATGCTAATAAACTAGACAATGTAGATGAATGGACAACTTCCTAGAAAGGCATGAACAACCAACATTGACTCGAGAAGAAATAGACGACCTCAACAAACCAATCATAAGTAAAGAAATTGAATTAGTCATTAACAAGCTCCCTCAAAAGAAAAGTCCAGGACCAGATGGCTTCACATGCAAATTCTACCAAACATGCAAGAAAGAATTAGTACCAATCCTGCTCAAAATCTTCAAAAAAAATTGAAGAGAAGGAAAAGCTACCTAACTCATTCTACGAAGCCAACATCACCCTCATACCAAAGCCAGACAAAGACATTACAAAAAAAGAAAACTACAGACCAATCTCTCTTATGAATATAGATGCAAAAATCCTCAATAAAATTCTTGCAAATTGAATGCAACAGCATAGTAAAAGAATTATACACCATGACCAAGTAGGATTCACCCTAGGTATGCAAGGATGGTGTTCTAGTTTGCTAGCTGCTGGAATGCAATATACCAAAAACAGAATGGCCTTTAAAAGGGGGAATTTAATGAGTTGCTAGTTTATAGTTCTAAGGCCGAGAAAATGTCCCAATTAAAACAAGTCTATAGAAATGTCCAATCTGAGGCATCCAGGGAAAGATACCTTGGTTCAAGAAGGCCGATGAAGTTCAGGGTTTCTCTCTCAAGTGAGAAGGCACATGGCGAACACAGTCAGAGCTTCTCTCTCTGCTGGAAGGGCACATGGAGAATAGGCATCATATGCTAGCTGTATCTCCTGGCTTCCAGTTTCATGAAGCTCCCCAGGAGGCGTTTTCCTTCTTCATCTCCAAAAGTCACTGGCTGGAGGACTCTCTGCTTCTTGGTGCTGCAGCATTCTCTGCTCTCTCTGAATCTCCTTCTCCAAAATGTTTTCCCTTTTATAGGATTCCAATAAACCATTCAAGACCCACCCAAATGGGTGGAGACATGTCGTCCCCTAATCCAGTTTAACAACCACTCTTGACTAAATCACATCATCCAGGGAGATGATCTGATTACAGTTTCAAACATACAGTATTGAATAGGGATTATTTTACCTTTATGAAATGGGATTTATATTAAAACATGGCTTTTCTAGGGGGCATACTTCTTTTCAAACCACCACAGATGGTTCAACATAAGAAAATCAATTAATGTAATAAACCATATCAACAGATCAAAGCAGAAAAACCACATGATCATCTTGATTGATGCAGAAAAGGTATTTGACAAAATTCAACATCCTTTCCTATTGAAAACACTTCAAAGGATAGGAATAGAAGGGAACTTCCTCAACATGATAAAGGGAATATATGAAAAACCCACAGGTAACAACAGCCTCAATGGGGAAAAACTGAAAACTTTCCCCCTAAAATCAGGAACAAGACAAGGATGTCCACTATCACCATTGTTATTCACCATTGTGTTGGAAGTTCTAGCCGGAGCAATTAGATAAGAAAAAGAAACGCAAGCCATCAAAATTGGAAAGGAAGAAGTAAAACTCTCATATTTTGCAGATATGATACTATATGTCAAAAACCCCGAAAAATCCACAGCAAAACTACTAGAACTAATAAATGAGTACAGCACAGTGGCAGATTACAAGATCAACACTAAAAAATCTGTAGTGTTTCTATACACTAGTAATGAACAATATGAAGGGGAAATCATGAAAAAATTCCATTTACAGTTGCAACCAAAAGAATAAAATATTTAGGAATAAATTTAACAAAAGAGACAAAAGACTTATACAGAAAAAACTATAAGAAATTGTTTAAAGAAACCACAGAAGGCCTAAATAAATGGAAGGGCATACTGTGTTCATGGATTTGAAGACTAAATATAGTGAAGATGTCAGTTCTACCTAAATTGATTTATAGATTCAATGAAATACCAATTAAAATCCCCAAAACTTACTTTCCAGAAATAGAAAAACCAATAACCAAATTTATTTGGAAGGGCAGGGTGCCCTGAATAGCTAATAGTATCCTGAGAAAGAAAAATGAAGTCAGAGGTCTCATGCTACCTGACTTTAAGGTGTATTACGAAGCTACCGTGGTCAAAACAGCATGGTAGTGGCATAAAGATAGACATACTGAGCAATGGAATCGAATAGAGTGTTCAGATATAGACCCTCTCATCTGTGGACAATTGATCTTTGATAAGGCAGTCAAGCCAGCTCATCTGGGATGACTGATGGAACAGTCTCTTTGATAAATAGTGCCTAGAGAACTGGATGTCCACATGCAACAGAATGAAAGAGGATCCATATCTCACACCCTATACAAATACTAACTCAAAATGGATCAAAGACCTAAACATTAGATCTAAGACCGTAAAACCGTTAGAAGAAAATGTAGGGAAATATCTTATAAATCTTATAATAGGAGGCGGTTTCCTAGACATTACACCCAAAGCATGAGCATTGAAGAAATAAATAAATAAATGGGAACTCCTCAAAATTAAACACTTTCGTGCATCAAAGAACTTCGTCAAGAAAATAAAACGCCTACACAATGGGAAACAATATATGGAAACAATATATCAGATAAAGGTCTAGTATCCAGAATATATAAAGAGATTGTTCAACTAAACCACAAAAAGACAGACAATCCAGTTACACAATGGGCAAAAGACTTGAACAGACACTTCCCAGAAGAGGAAATACAAATGGCCAAAAGGCACATGAAAAGATTCTCAACTTCCCTGGCTATTAGGAAAATGCAAATCAAAACCCCAATGAGATATCATCTCACACCCACCAGAATGGCCATTACCAATAAAAGAGAAAATGACAAGTGCTGGAGAGGATGTGGAGAAAGAGGCACACTTATCCACTGTTGGTGGGAATGTCAAATGGTACAACTGCCGTGGAAGGCAGTTTGGCAGTTCCTCAGGAAGTTAGGTATAGAATTGCCATATGACCTGGCAATACCATTGCTAGGTATCTATTCAGAGGACATGAGGGCAAAGACACAGTCAGACATTTGCACACCAATGTTTATAGCAGTATTATTTACAATTGCAAAGAGATGGAAACTGCCCAAATGTCCATCAACAGACAAGTGGCTAAACAAGCTGTGGTATATACATATGATGGGATAAAGTTATGAAGCATGTAACAACATGGATGGACCTTGAGGACATTATGCTGAGGTGAGATTTGCCAGAAATGAAAGGGCAAATACTGTATGGTCTCACTGATATGAACTAACATTAGTGAATGAACTTGGAGAATTTCAGTTAAGAACAGAGGTCATTGGGAGATAGAAATAGGGTAGCTATTGGGTAATTGGAACTGAAGGGATACAGATTGTGCAGCAGGACTGAGTGTAAAAATTCAGAAATGGATAGCACAATACTACCTAACTGTAATACAATAATGTTAGAACACTGAATGATGCTGAATGTGAGAATGATAGAGGGAGGAGGCCTGGAGGCACAAATGAAATCAGAGGAAAAGATATACGGTAAAGACTGAGATGGTATAACCTAGAAATGCCTAGAGTGTATAATGATAGTAACTAAATGTACAAATTTAAAAATATTTTGCATGAGGAAGAACAAAGGAATGTCATTAATGCAGGGTGTTGAAAATAGATGGTAATTCATAGTTTAAAACTAACTTATGTGTGAGACTAAAGCGAAAAATGTTTATTTGGTACAAAATTTATAGTTTGACTAGTGCATTTCCTAAAATACTTTATGTGGATAGCTTAATTGACATCATAAATACATGGAACCTTGAGTAGGGCATGAGATTTTGTAGGTTTGTCCAGAGTGATGCCTCAATAAATCTCAGAAGGATTTGAACAGTGAATAGAAAAGTATTTGCAAATTCCCCTTCGGGGAATGGTGAGAAAGGGGGAAATTCAACTTCCCCAAGTGGAGAATTCTTGATATTCTCACAAGCAGTGGGGATAACCAAAGCAACAGGCTGAGCCCCCAGTCTTGAGGTTTGTTCATATAAAACTTATCCCCACAGAGGATAGGCTAAGCCTACTTAAAATTAGGCCTAAGAGTCACCCCCAGAGAACCTCTTTTGTTGCTCAGATGTGGTTTCTCTCTCTCAGCCAGTATGACAAGCAAACTCACTCCCCTCCCCCTCTCCATATGGGACATGACTCCCACGGGTATGGACCTTCCTGGCAACGTGGGACAGAAATCCTAGAATGAGCTGGGACTCAGCATCAAGGGATTGAGAAAACCTTCTAGACCAAAAGGGGCAAGAGCAAAATGAGACAAAATAAAGCATCAATGGCTGAGAGATTCCTAACAGAGTTAAGAGGTTATCTTGGAGGTTATTCTTACACATTAAATGATATCACCTTTTTAGTTAAGGTGTAACAGAGTGGCTGGAGGGAACTGCCTGAATATGTAGAGCTGTGTTCCAGTGGCCATGTTTCCTGAAGATGATTGTGTAATGATACAGCTTTCGCAATGTGACTGTGTGATTGTGTGTCTGATGATTCTTTTATCTACCTTATCAACAGATGAGTAAATCATATGGATTAAAAATAAATAAATAATAGGGTGAACAAATGTTAAAATAAATTTAGTAGATTGAAATGCTAGTGATCAATGAAAGGGAGGGTTTAAAGGGTATGGTATGTGTGATTTTTTTTTCTGTTTTCTTTTAATTTCTTTTTTGAATTGATGCAACTGTTCTAAGAAATGATCATGATGATGAATATACAACTATGTGATGAAAAAAATTATTGCTCTTTTCTTTCTTTACTTTGTATGTATGTTATATTTTACAATAAAAAATTTAAAAAAAACCCAAGTTTATAGAAATGTCCAATCTAAGGCATCCAGGGAAAGATACCTTGGTTCAAGAAGGCTAATGAAGTTCAGGGTCTCTCTCTCAAGTGAAAAGGCACATGGTGAACACAGTCAGAGTTTCTCTCTCACCTGGAAAGGCATGTGGCGAATATCTGCTCACTTTCTCTCCTGGCTTCCTTTCATGAAGCTCCCCAGGAGGGGTTTTCCTTCTTCATTTCCAAAGGTCACTGGCTGTAGACTTTCTGCTTCTCGTGGCTATATCATTCTCTTCTCCAAAATGTTTCCTCTTTCATAGGACTTCCGAAACTAATCAAGACCCACCCAAATGGGTGGAGACACGCCTCCACCTAATCCAGTTTAACAACCACTCTTGATTAAATCACATCTCCAGGGAGATGATCTGATCAGTTTCAAACATGCGATAGTGAATAGGGATTAGAAAAAACAGCTGCCTTTACAAAATTGGATTAGGATTAAAACATGGCTTTTCTAGGGTACATACATCCTTTCAAATTAGCACATTCCAGTCTCTGGACCCTAAAAAAGACATGTTTTTGCCATATACAAAATACATTAATTGCATCACAATATCAGAAATCCTTAAACCACTTCAGTAGCAATCAAATGCAATACAAGGTTAAAATCAGTACAAAGTCTCATGAAAGTTAGTTATGAGCATGATCTGTGCTCAGGCAAATTCTCCTCTGTCTCTGGACCTTAGGAAACTTATAACAAGTTATTTGTTGCCAACATACAAAGGAGGAACAGTCATGGGATACATATGTGCATTTCCATAGGGAGGAAGGAACACAGGCGTCCCCAGACCCATACGGTTTCGAAAACCCGCATTGCAAAGTCCATTAGATTTCAAAGATTGAGAGTCATTTTTCTTCAAAGCTTCTGAAAGCGGCAGTCCCACCCTTTCCAAGGACCTACACAGAGGCCTTCCTCTCTCTGAAAGCAACCATGGGGGACATTGGGGAGACCACCTTTTTCTTGGCTCCACCCTCTCTGAGGATTGGGGCTGCACCGGGTTCTCTGCCATCTCCGGGGCACATGCTCAACCCCTCCATGTGGTGGCAGCCAGGCTCTCCCCACACCCCAAGGAATGTGCTTCACTCTCTCCAGCGCCTGAGGGGGCATGACTCTTCCACTGCAACCAGGTGGAAGGCCCATCCTCTCTGTCTTTGGGTCAAACTCACCCTCTCCACGGGCTTGGGTGGGTCTGCTCTCCTGGCCTGAAGCTTCTTGACTTCAGACCTCAGCCTCCATGGTTTTGCCTCTGAAGTGATTTTTCCTCCAATGTGTCCCTTCTCTGAACCCCCCAGTCCAGACTGGCAGCGGCTGTGTTTATATAGGCCCCACAGCCCGTCGTTGGCTTTCTATGCAGTAGCCTTGGACCATGCCTGTCAAACATAAGTTTCCACAGATCCTTCCTGGATAACTCCATGTCCAATCCTGGTGTTCTCTGAAAGGGCTGAGTGGTTCCACATATGGTCAAGTCCTCATGTGGGACACTCTTCCCTGGGGTCTCCCTTCCAGGAAGCCCAGAATTCTCCAGAACATCAACTTCTAGTTTCCTGTACCCAAGAGTTCAGTTCTCAGTTTATCTTTCTTGTCACATTTCACTATAAGCTGCAAGGAGAAACCAGGCTGCATTTTCCACATTTAACTTGGAGCTCTCTTCTGATAAATATCCAAGTTCATGGCTTTTAAAATCTGCCTTCCAGCCAATGTCACTCGTCAATTTTACTAGATTAACTGCTATTTTAAAACAAGAATCGTCTATCTTCCAGTCTGTAATGACATGTGTCTCATCTCTGTCTAAGGCTTTTTCAGAAGTGTCTTTAGAGTCCACATTTCTACTAGCAGTCTCTTCAGAGCATTCTAGGCCTTCTCTATCAAGTGTCTCACAACTCTTCCAGAATCTTTCCCTTATCCATTTAAAAAGCCGTTCTAACATGTTTGGTATTTGCAAACTGCAGTAGCACCCCACTCTTTGGTACCAAAATCTGTTCTAGTTTGCTAGCTGCTGGAATGCAATATACAAGAAACAGAATGGCTTTTAAAAGGGGAATTTAATAAGTTGCTAGTTACAGTTCTAAGGCCGAGAAAATGTCCCAATTAAAACAAGTCTATAGAAATGTCCAATCCAAGGCATCTGGGGAAAGATACTTTTGTTCAAGAAGGCCGATGAAGTTCAGGGTCTCTCAAGTGGAAGGGCATGTGGTGAACACAATCAGGGTTTCTCTCTCATCTGGAAGGGCATGTGGCAAACACGGCGTCATCTGCTAGCTTTCTCTCCTGGCTTCCTGTTTCATGAAGCTCCCCAGGAGGCATTTTCCTTCTTTATCTCTAAAGGTCACCGGCTGGTAGACTCTGCTTCTCATGGCTATGTTGTCCTCTGCTCTCTCAGAAATCTCATTCTCCAAAATGTTTCCTCTTTTATAGGATTTCAGAAACTAATCAAGCCCCACCCAAATGGGTGGAGACACGCCTCCACCTAATCCAGTTTAACAACCACTCTTGATTAAATCACATCTCCGGGGGAATGATCTAATTACAGTTTCAAACACAATACTGAATAGGGATTAGAAGAAATGGCTGCCTTTACAATATGGGATTAGGATTAAAACATGGCTTTTCTAGGGTACATACATCCTTTCAAACCAGCACAACTGGTATTTCATGAAAGTAAGTGTTTGTTAATTGGTATGTTGCTTAGAGTGCTTAGTGTCTGTTTAAATATTGAGTGTTACTTGGACATATAGTAAAGGATCAGTGTCTGTTGAAATTGTTGGTGTGCCGCTGCATTTGTGTTGTTCAAGTCTTCCCAATCGGTCACGGATTACTGATATTCTTTAAGAGAATCACTTCTGGTTTTAGTAGCCCTCCTGAATGTAGCCTTTTGGGCTGTATTTTGAAAAATTGGAAAGATTTTAGTTACAAGCCTATGAAAAATCAAAAAATTGTATGCTTTTGTAACACAGTCTGACCTCAATATGATTTAAAATCCGAGAGAAAATGGCCTGAAAATAGCTCTGTAGAAAAGGACACTGTATTGGAGTGAGACTTGTTCTGCAAAAGCGCACAGAGATGGCATGAAATGATGTATGTTCAACCCTTTGTCTCTCTCAGAAGTCGGTATTAATGAGAGATACGGACGTTTGCCTGTAAAGACCCGCGGCGTGAGGAGAGCGTCCTCCCTGATGTAACTGGGGGAGACCCGATAGAGCTCTGCCTGCCCCTCCCCTGTACCCCGTTACCGGCGATGAGGGGAGCCACTTGGGGACCGGTCTGGAAGCACAGTCTGCCCGGGCTGCTCTCTGGGTCTGGCCCTGAGGTCCTGGCACAGCTTCTCCCGCGCCCGCAGGACCTGCAGAAGCAGAGGGACACAGAGGCCCCAGAGGGCCTGTGTGCACAGACCCCTCCCCATGCCGGCTTAGATTTATAATGCCAAGATTAGCCACCGATAACCCAAATTAGACTAACATCCAAGCCCTGCTAAATGCCCTAATACCAGGAGAAGAACCGAGAATAGTAGTAGAAAAAGCAAAGCAGAAAGCAGATAAGAAACAAAGAGAAAACCCCAGTACCTGTGTATGCTGGACAAATTTAGCAGCGTCAGGGAGGGACCCTAAACAAAATCCAGAGAATGCTGGTGGCTGGGCTAAATTAGAGCATTATAAAGAGTACATTGTTGCAAGTTTACAAAAAGGGGTCCTTAAACCTATAAATTTACAAAAAATTAGTGAAACAATACAGTAGCTAAAAAAAGTTCCTTCAGCTTTCCTTGAAAGAATTTATACGACCTTTGGCAACATACCAATATAAATCCAGAAAGTCCAGAGAATGCCACAATTTAAAGTATGATCTTTATTATTCAAAAGTTTTCCTGATATAAGAGAAGGGCTGCAGAAAATTGACAGAGAACTAAGATTGCCTTTCTTTAAGTTAGTTGACATTGCTTTTAAAGTTTATTACAGCAGAGGCTAAGCTAAAAAGGATCAGTATATATATATAGATACTGGAGTCCCAGAAATTGAGAAAATTGAACTTGTATTGTTTTTAATTTCCTTGTGCTCTCCCCTCTGTGTCCTGGCTTAACCTAGCTCCAAATTCCCACTGAAAACTCAGTTATTCAGATTTGTTATTGAAACCTATAAGCCTGGGTCCTTAGACCTTTTCACTCTAAGCCAAAAAGATCCAGGCAGCAGCCCTGTGTGAAAGGGCGTCGCTCTCACATTCAAAGCTCTGTAAGGACTGCTGATGAAGGTCGCGTAGAAATTGCAAATCGATAAAACTTTTGAAAGAAAAAGTGAATAACAATCAATCCCTCACATTCTTTCTACCTCATCTATCCCAGCCCCCAAGGCCTTCTCCTGAGAAGTGAGCTGCTGGGGCAGAGGGATAGGGCTGGGGCAGAGGGATAGGGCAGGGGCAGAGGGATAGGGCA
>PVIY010059401.1:0-12063 GCA_004026745.1 Myrmecophaga tridactyla | reverse complement strand
CCTCCACCTTTCCACCCCTCCGTCCTTCCATCCCTCCACCCCTCCATTCCCACCCCATGCCTTCATCTCCCATCCCTCCATCCTTTAGCCTTCCATTCTCGTCCCTGGGCACTTGGGATCTTCCTGAGGCAGGTTGCCAGGGCCTACATCTCAATGGCTATTTGCCTCAGCTCTTGCCCACCCCATCCCCCCAAAGTCTAGGCTATTCTCAATCCAGCAGTCAGAATCATCTTTCAAAACTATGTCACACACCCAGTGGCTCCCTCCCTCTTGGAGCGCCTGCACTGCAGCCCTTTCTGGAACCCCTAGAACCTGTGACCAGGCCCCACTTTGAGCTCATTCCCTTGGCCCTCCTCCACTGTCACTGTGTCACAGCCACCTGTACCTCCCGCTCCGCCTCCCTTCCCAGGGCTTTGCACCTGCTGCTGCCTCCCGGGGAAGTGTCCTCCCCCAGCAGAGCCCTCAGCTCACTGCCACACCTTCCCTAGGGCTCCACTCACATGCCAGCTTCTCAGCGAGACCCCACCACCACCTTCTCCTTTCGCCTGCTTTATTTTCCCCAAGTGTTTATCAGCATCTATTATCTTTTGCTTTAAAGTTTAAATTTTTCATCTGCGTCCCCTGCTGGAACATCAGCTCCCTGAAGGCAGGTTTTTTCACTGTCTTGTTCCACGTTGTATCTTCAGTGCATGGTACATAGTAGGTGTTCAATAAATATTTGTGGAATAAATGAATGAGTATCAGGCTTTTTAAAGCCAAATTCTAGCCTAGCTCTTCAGCTTCCTCTTGATTCCCCCCCACCTCATGCTCTAGACACGGTGGTAATCTGCGGTACCCCCAGCGCCCCTCTCTCCCTCAGGCAGTTCTGCCCAAACTGCATCACTGCTTGTGAACTGCTGTCTTTTGCAAAGCCTTCTTCACCTCTCTCATCCCAGGCCATTCCTCTTTCCCTCTCTTGTGCACTTCTAAAGCGGTCTGTGTTTCCTTCTGCGGGGACACCTAACTTGTTGTTTAGTTTAGTTTTTTTTTTTTTTTTTTTTTAAACACATCTCTTTCCCTGTCCAGATTCTTAGGTCTGTCTTACTTTTCAGTTTCCTGCGCCACCTAGCAGACTGTCCGGGATGTGGTAGGTGCTCAGAAATAGTGAACAAATGAGTGAATGGGGAGAGAGATCTTGTCTTATCTGAGTTTGGTTCTTGATCACCAGGCACCCTCTCTGGCACACAGTAGGCATTCAGGAAAGCTTCCGGACAGGAAGCATAGACACTTTTGTGTTGATGGCTGCTGTGTTCCCTGCACTTAGAACAGCATTCAGCACACAGTAGGAGCTTAATCAATATGTGTTGGATGGACAAATAGTGGGGAACATATTCCGTCAGCACTCTCTCTCTGCCAGGCCTGCCAAAGCTAAGGAGAGGCTCATGGCTTTACAAGAGGGGGGACGTTTCAGGCACCTCTGAAATCAGCCTCCAGCCTCACGCGTGCGTGTGACCATGTGAATCAGAACATGTTCCCCATGGAGAGGAGGTGGGGGGGGCAAAGGGCATGAATCAGCCCTTTCCTTGTCTTTTCCCAGACGAGGTGGCTCAAAATGTCTTTCACCCCAGTCGGGCCGTGGGCTGGTTTTTATAAACGTTTGTGGCCAAGACGGGACCCGCAAATTGAGGGCTTGCAGATCGCCATCTCCCAGTCGGGAGTCACAGGGCTGGCATCCGTCCGCAGCTCCCAGAGGAGCCATTTGCCAAAGAAAGTTCCATCCTCCCTGGGCGGGGTGCCCACAGGGGCTCCATGGGGGTGCTGCCCTGCCTGGGGGAGCACCGTGGCCCCTGCTCACCCCGCTGGCTTCTCCCTGGCCACCTCACTCGGCCAACAAGGAGTGTCAAACCCTTGGCCACATCTCCGGAGTGGAGAGGTGTGCTGAGTCCCGGCCCAGAAGGCAAGGTTTCGTGCTGGGAACACGTGCTCTCAGGATCATGGGGTGGTTTCCGTCAGTGGTGCATCTTTCCATCACCAAACTGGGTGGGTTTCATCGAAAAAAGACCTTGGCCTCGGCTTGAAGGGAGCCGGAGCTGGGGTGGTGGGCATTTCATTTTGGAGGCACCTGATCCACTGTGTCTGCTCGCCAAAAGTTCCCACATTTAGCAGGGAAAAAACACACATCAAGACAAATAAATAATTACAAAATCCCAGGTACCCAGTTGCATTTGAATTTCAAATAGACAACGAATTAGTTTTTGGCGTAGGTATGCCCGAATGCTGTTGTTACTGCATATTTGCCTAAGAGGAAACTGAGGCCTGGAGAGGTTTGCCATTGTCCAGGCAGAGCTGAGACACAGACTCAGGCAGCCTTATTCTAGAATCACCACCTTTACTGCCACTTACCATTTTCCCTTCATGTACTATGAGCCCATTCATGCCATCAAATGTGTCACTTCCTGTTCAGTGCTCGATGACCCGCCACAACCTGCTCAGCCAGTGCCTCAGCTCAGCCTTCTGCCTCTCCACCAGCTAGTACCAGCCCCATAGGTGACAGTTTTCTGGCCATCCAGTGTGTTAAATCCTCTGCTTATGTTTGAGAAATCTTCTACTTCTTAGAATATATTTTGGCTGTTGTCATGAGGACCAAAGTACAATGGCTTAAATAAGATAGAAACTTATTTCTCTCTCCTTTAACAGTAGGACAATGAAACATGGCCCTGTGGGATGAGGGGCTCAAGTTCCTTGTTTCTAAGATCCAGCTCCTACTATCACATTTGCATTCCAGCTAGTGATAATGGGAGAAAGGGGCATTATAGGCACCCCCACCTCTTTGAAAGTTGCACAAATCAAATGTTCTTACATCCCATTGGCCAGAACTTCGTTGTTTGGCCACATCTAATAGGAAGGAAGATGGAAAATATGGTCTTTATCCTTGGTGACTACGGGAGGTAGAATAATAGAATAATAGCTCCCAAAGATGTCCACATTCTAATCCCACAAACCTGTGCATATGTTATCTTATGTGGCAAAAGAGGCTTTGCAGATGTAAGTTAAGCTTCTTGGGATGGAGAGGACATCCGGGAATATCCCTGAAGATCCTTATAAGAGGGAGGCTGGAGGGTCAGAGCCAGAGCAGGCGGTGTGACAACAGAAGCAGAGGTGGGGGCGGGCCACGGTGGCTCAGCGGCAAGAACTCTTGCCTGCCATGCCAGAGGACCTGGGTTCGATTCCCGGTGCCTGCCCATGTTAAAAAAAAAAAAAAAAAAAGAAGCAGAGGTGCGTGAGGGGGGAAGCTGCCACTGTGCTGGATTTGAGGATGGAGGAGAGGACCCTGAACCAAGGATGGTGGCTGGCCTCTTGATTCTCCCAGAGTGTCTCTGGAAGGCAGGCAGCCCTGCTGCCCTGTCCTAGGCTTCTGATTCCAGAACTAGGAGAATCGATTTGTGTTGGTAGAAGCCACTAAAATGTGGTCATTTGTTGCAGCAGGAAACTAATGCAGTGACCGTGTGTCCAAAACACATTTAGAGATTTCATTTACCAAAGGGGGTGGGGGTGGAGCGGGGAGTATCGAGGGACAGCTATGGTCACAGCCACCCCACCTTATGAGACCTCGCAGGACTTAAGACCTCTCCTGACAGACAGTGACAAAGCCAGAACCCCGCTTCTCCGGCCTCCCTAGCTGCTGCAGGGCAAGCATGGCTGAGGTTCTGGGAAGGAAGAGGAGTCACTCTGACAAGGGGGGCTCGGGAGCTGCAAAGCCAAAGAGGCAGGCACGTGGGGGAGGCTCAGGCATGGGCAGTGGCAGTGGCAGAACCTGGGGACGGAGAAGGCCAGCCTGCAGGAGGGAAGAGGGCAAACCCCAAGGACCCAGGAGAGAGAGCCGGGGACAAAGACCCTGTGCTCTCTCCAACCAGCCTCTGACTTCCTACTGGTGCCTTCCCTAGGCCAAGCCAACGGGCAGTCGGAGGGCGAGGAAGCCACCGGGGCAGTCCGTCGCGGTTGTGTCTGGGCACAGAGCGGGCAGGGAGGGTGGAGAGCAGCACAGGGGTGCACTCTGTCCCCAGCACAAGCACTCTCTGTCCTGTCTGGGGCTGCCGCAAGGTTTGGGCTGTGGTCCTGCTTCCCACTGGCCTCCCTTGCTGCTCCTTTCCCAAGCCTTGGTCTGCAGTACCCCAAAGCAACTCCCTGAGCACCCCAGATCTCCTCTTGAGAGAACACTCCTCTGCTCAGGCTCCAAGCCCTGACCAGCAGCCCACAGACTGGACCTTCCCTTCTTCTGCCTGGTGAACTCCTATTTATCTTCCAAGGCTCAAGTGTTGCCTCCTCCCTGAAGCCCTCTCTGATACTTACTTCCCTCCTCACTTCAGAGAACCCATGGCTTCCTTCCAGCAGTTTCCTGAGCATGTTCTCTGTTCTTCTTTCTCCATGTTTGCCATACCTGTTCGCTCGACGAAGGTAGGGAGTCTCATCTCTTTTGTTTACTGCTGTATCCCCAGCACCCACAAACAGTACCCAGCTCACAGGGGGAGCTCAGTAAATGTCAGATGAATGAATGGGAAGCGCTTTCCCTGTGTCTCTGCTGGACTGTGCCCCACTCCTGTGGGGGCCCCGGTGGCTTTATCCAGCCAGGGCCAGGCGGGGGGACGCGGCCAGTGGATGCCTGGGAAATGGTGCTGCTGTTCGGTCCAGCGACGAAATTTCCTGTGACTCAGTAAGTCACTTTAACTAATGAAGGAATAACAATCCCAGAGGAACTGAAGTTTCAATGATGCAGATTATTTCTGAGTTTTTGAAAAGTGACTCTTCAAAGAAGCTAAGTCCCTAGAGGCTCTTGGCTCTCTCCACAACCTCACTTTCCATTCTCTTAAGTAGCTCATTTTGGCCTTGGGACCAGTTTCACTGGGTGGTTTTTTTTTTTTTAAATAATGTTGTTGTGTTACAAAAGTAAAATTTAGAAAATGCACAGAAGTAGAGGAATTAAGGAAAAAGTAAATCCATCCCCAAGACAACCCAGCAAGTTAGTATGCTGCTGTATTTCTTTTCAGTCTTATTACGTGTCTATTTTTTTGTGCGATGATCAACAAATCTGAGTTAAATGTGATTTGGTGTCTGCTTGAATGAAACAACGACCCATACCCAAAGTATTCTCCAGCTTCCGTGCAATTTAAAATCTCCAGGCCCGTTGGGCTTTGGGTGGGGCTGGAGGGCAGGGAGGCAGGGCGGAGCTGGGGTTCCAGGTGGGAGGGACACAGCCAATCAGCCAATGCGAGGGACTGAAGGGCCTGGGGGTCCGAGGCTGGTGGGGCCCCGGAACCCGGGGGAACCTGGGGCTCAAATGTTGAAGGCCACGTGAATGTTGCTCTGGAAACTGAGTGTAAAGTGCAGAAAACCCACCGCCAGACAGCCTGTTTCCTGGCCTTGCTCCTAGCTGATCCTGGCTGCCACCCCCTCGGGGTCACGGGGGTGGGGGGGAAGCTGTGGCTGGTTCCCACTGAGCCAGGCGGCCCCGGGCCGGTGGGGACGGGCACGAGGCGTCCGTGTTTGGGAAGGGAAGTGACACATCCAGGGCCTGACGCAGCGCGGGGCGGCTCTGCGGTGGGCGGCTGATGTCACCGCACAGAGGGAGATTGGAGGCTGCAGGGCTGTTTTGTTTTTCAAACTGTCTCTCTCAAAGTGTCTTTTTTTTTCTTCATTCTGATTTTATCCAAAAGCGAATGTTTCCAACCCAAAACCTCTAATCCAGGGCTGCTGGTGGGGGAGGGGGCCCTTCCCTAGCACGGGGCTGGCACCCAGACCTCGGTGCTGGCCGGGCCGTGGCGGGGTGCGGGGAGTGGGGGGGCGGCCGCACTCACGGACCCCCAGGGCCACGAGAGGGGCATTTCCTCACAGAAGGCAGACCCCGTTCCCCAAGAATGCCAGAAGAGTGTGTTCCAAGATTCCCCCTCCCAGCGCATGGGGGCGGCTCACCCTTGGCTGACATGCTGGGAACGCGGCGGCTGATGGCGGCGGTCGGTGCCCCCAGCCTGGCCCGGCCCGGGCCAGGAGTCCGGGGGTGGGAGCAGGGCCCCGTCTCGCCACTCTGCAGGGGTGGCCCGGGCTGACCCAGAGGCCGCCCCTTGGCCGGGACCCCGTCTGCTCCTCTACAAGCAGCTGGCACCCTCCCAGGGCCCCACGGGGGGCATGGCTGCCTGGCTGGAGGGGTCGGCCACAAGTGCCAGGGAGAAGTAACACTGATTTCTGGTTACTGAGGCCCCCAAAGCGGCCAGGTTCACGCTGGAGCCCTGCGTGACCTCATTTCACACTCGTGCCAGGGCCATGGAGTGGCTCATTTTACAGGAAGGAGCGTGACGCTCGGGGGCTGAGGGCACCCAGCCGGGAAGCAGAGGGCTGGGGCCTGGGCCGGTCTGAAGAGCACCCCTGTCCTGTGCACCCGATGTCCCCAGATGAGACGAGGGCTGCCTTAGGGTGGACGGCCGCCCCAGCCCTCTGACCTCTGGCCCCCGCAGGCCCCTGGTGGTGGGGAGAGCCAGGTGAGCTGCTTCCTGGGGCCTGAACTCTTCTCTATAGGTGTCCTGCTGAGGGGAGAGCCACACCATCAGGCCCCCGGCAGGGTCTGGCGCGTGTAGTGACCCCATCCCTTCTGTCCGTGCACATCCTGAGAGCTGCGGTCCAGCCCAAGGAGGAAACGGTAACATTCATTCATTCAACAAACACTGATCAAATGCTTGCCATGTGTAGGCCCTGATCCCAGCACTGAGGACACAACAGTGACAGAACCAAATTCCTGTCCTCAAGGAAGTTATATTCTAGGGTGAAGGGGACAGAGACAGGCAATGGCCAGGCAAAGGACGAAGCAAACAGAGGGAAGGGAAGGGAGAGAAAGAGGAAGGGTAAAAGAAGGAAGGAAGGCAGGAAAGAAGGGAGGGAGGAACAAATGAATAATGAAGGAAAGGAGGGAGGGAAGGAGGGAGGAAGGGAAGAGAGAAGGAAGGGAAGAGGTGTGGAGGGGGAAAGGAAAGTCATTTCAGATAGTGATAAACAACATGTAGGAAAACAAAGCAGGCGAAAGGCTAGACTTGGTGAGGGAGGGTGGGTAGAGGTGGTTGTGGGGGTCTCAGGCACAACCTTGTTGGGGTAAGATTGAGCAGAGCTGTGGATGGAGCGTGGAGTGGCTGCCTGGGTGAAGAGTTCTCCAGGCAGAGGAGACAGAAAGCCTGGAGGTCTTGAGGTAGCCATCTCCTTGCCTTTCTGGGAGACAGTGGAGCAGTCCCTGAGGCTGAGTCAGGGCCCTGGGGTGGGGGAAGTGCTGGCAATTGAAGACACCCAGGTGCTCATTCAAGACCAGAGGCTATGTTGCAGTTATCTCTTGCTGTGTAACAAATACGCCCTAAATAGTGATATAGCACATCTGCCATCATTTATTTTGCTCACAAATCTGGGGATTACTGGGCTCAGCAAGCAGCTCTCGCTCAGGCTCACCCTGTGGCTGCAGTCAGGTGGAGGCTGCAGCATCTGGAATGTTTCTTCACTCACACGCCAGGTACCTGGGCTGGGCAGACCCAAACAGCTGCCTGGGCACCTCTCTCTCTCTCTCTCTCTCTCGCTCGCTCTCCTTCAGTGTATGTCCCCATGTTGGCCACAGAGTGACTGGACATCTCACCTGGGGACTGAGGGCTTCCAGAGCAAGCATCCAAGAGAGACCAATGGAAGGTGCTTGGCCATTTCTAAAACCTTCGAAATCTGCCTCAATCTATTCAGGATGCAGTCCCAGGGCTCACCCATGTGCCAGCAGGATGGGGATTGGACTCCATCTGAGATGTCGGAGAATGTGCCGACACGTTTAAATTCTTCTCAGGCATCCAGTGATCAAGTCAACTTGATGCTCCACCCCAGCCATTCTGCCCCTCCAGACCCTCTCCTCTTCCTCCTGCTTCTCTCTCTCCCTACTCCCAAGTCTCCCAGCAGGGCTCTTCATAGAAGGCTGTCAGAGAGGACACTCTCGCCCAGGGGTTGGGGCCGCCTGGTTTGGATTCAGGGACCACCTGTCCATAGCCATGACTTTCTGGCTCTCCCTTTCTGTCCCCTCCAGCCATGTGAACATGATGGCAAACTGCGGAAAAGACGGTCTGGGCAGATGCCCGGGATCCATGTTCTTCCTGAGACACAGCCGCAGAGTTGTCAAACTTCCTGAAGCAATACTTGTTGTAATTAAAGTGTATTTTGGTTGTTGGAAATATAAACTTGAGAGCTTGGCCAGGTGTGACCATGGGCCTGACTGTAATGGATGAAATGCAGTCTATGAATTTCTACCACAGGTTTATATTTTTAACATTTATAACCAATAAACTTTGGCTCCAAAATCAACATAAGAAAAGGAAGATCATAAATCCATCTTCCCAGTAGCAGAGGGAACGGAGTCCCAGGCTGTAACTTGCTGTCACATTTTAATATCGATTGCCAATGGGACACTTACCATGAGCCAGCTAAGCCCATTGCATGCCTCATCTCATAGGGTTCTCAGACAGTCCTATTATCATTTCCATCTTAGAGAGAGGGCAACTGAGGTTTAAAGGTAGTTAGTCATTTGCCCAAGGTTCTATGTAGCAAAAGACAGAGACTTGTGCTAAATGAATAACCTTGGTTACTATATCCCTAGATAGCTATGTCATTAGAGCTTTTTCTTTTGGAGGGGGGAGCAGGACAAAATTTAAAAATCTACTCATCATCTTTCACTACAGTATCTGATTGGAATGCTGCACCTTTGAACACATTATTTGTGAGATGAGAATTTCTGGTGCCAGGCTGAGGTGTTGATAAAATTGGAAGCTGGTAGGTGAATTTACCCTGCAGCATAGCCATAGACCAGAGGCAAGGGAGATAGTTCTCTTAGGGAATTCCTGAAGCACTGGGAAAGCAGAAAGAGGCAGTGCTCTTCTTTTTTGGACAGTGAGTCTAAATAGGAAAACGATAGAGAAAATCAATGAATCCTAAGCCTAGTTCTTTGAGAAACTCAATGCAATTTATGAACCTCTGCCCAGAGTGAATTAGGAAAAAGGAGAAAAGACACAAATGACCAATATCAGGAATGAGAATACCGACATCACTACAGGTCCTACAGATAACTTAGCAAAATGGACAAATTGCCCAAAATGTGCAAACTACCCAAGCTAACTGAAGAAGAAATAAATCATCTGAATTGTCCTGTCTATTCAGGAAATTGTATTTATTGTTAAAAACCTTTTCCACAAAGGAAACCAAAGACCCTTATTTCTTCACTGGCAAAGTCTAGCAAACCTTTAAGGGGAATAATTATTCCAATTCTTCACAAACTTTCCTAGAAGATTGAAAAAGGAGAGAATTTCCCAACTCATACAAAGAGACCAGCATTACCCTGATACCAAAGTTAGACAAAGAAATGACAAGAAAAAAGAACTACAGATCAATACCCGTCTTGCGCACAGAAGCAGCAATTCTAAACAAATTTTAGGAACTCAAATACTGCAATATATAAGTGAAGTTTGTTCCAGGAATGCAAGGTTGGTTTAACACTTGAAAACCAATCAATGTAGTCCATTACATTAACAAACTAAAAAAGAAAATTAGGGTGGGCCACGATGGCTCAGCAGGTAGAGTTCTTGCCTGCCATGCTGGAGACGCAGGTTTGATTCCCGGTGCCTGCCCATGCAAAAAAAAAAGAAAGAAAGAAAATCATACGATCATCTCAACTGAGACAGAAAAAAGCATTTGACAAAATACAACACCCATTTCTGATTAAAAACAAAACTCTCAGAAAACTACGGCCAGAAAGAAGCCCCCTTAACCCAATAAAGGGCTTTTGTGAAAACCACTGGCTAACGCCATACTTAATGGTGAAAGATGAATGTTTTCCCCTTAAGACCAGAAACAAGAAAACAATGTCTACTCTTCCCACTCCTATTCACACTGTACTGGAGGTTCTATCCCGTACAATAAAGCAGGGGTTGGCCAGCAGGTCGCAGGCCAAAGCTGACCTGCCATATGCATTTTTTTAGTAAAGTTTTGTTGGAACGCAGCCATGCTCATTCATTTACACATCGTCCATGGTTGATTTTTCTCTACAATGGCAGACTTGGTGAGTTACATTAAATGTTACATTAAATATAAATGGTCTAACTGCAACAATTAAATCCCCCATGAACATAGAGACAAAAATTCTCAAAAACATATCAACAAATAGAATTCAGCAATATATATACAAATATACACCATGACTGAGGGGGCTTAATTCCAGGGATGCAAGTATGGTTCAATATTCAAAAAATCAATCACTGTAATTCACTATATTTACAGGCTAAAAAAGAAATGTCACATGATCATGTCAATCAAGGCAGAAAAAGCATGTGACAAAATTCAACACATATTCATGATAAAAAATAGCAAACTCTCAGAACAATAGGAATAGAAAAAGAACTTCTTCAACCTTGATAAAATCCTCCTACAAAAAACCCATAGCTAACATTACACTTAATGGGGGAAGACTGAATGCCTTCCCCATAAGATTGGGAATAAGGCAAGAATATCTACTGTCACTGCTTTTATTCAACAAAGTGCTGGAAGTTCTGACCAATGTAATAAGCAAGAAAAGGAAATAAAGACATAAAGACTAGAATGAAAGAAATAAAACTGCCCCTATTTGCAAATGACATTGTCCATGTAGAAAATCAAGGGAATCTACGAAAAAAAAAGCTTCCTAGAACTAATAAGTAAGTTTATCAAGTCCACAGGATACAAGATCGATATATGGAAATCAATTGTGCTTCTACATACTAGCAACAAACATGTGGACACTGAAATTAAACGTAATACCATTTAAAATTTTTCAAAAAATACTTAAATTAGTTTATTATTAAATTAAATATTGAAGTATAAATTTAACAAAAGACGTACACAATTTGTATGCTGAGCATATGATGCTGATGAGCTAAATCAAATAAGTTCTTAACAGATGGAGAGACATACCATGCTCAGAGATGGAAAGAGTTGACATAGTAAAGATATCACTTCTCCTCAAATTGATATATAGTTTTAACACATGCCTATCAAAGTCTCAGCAAGCCTTATTTGTAGATATAGACCAGATTATTGTAAAATTTATATGAAAAGGGAAAAGAAGTTGCACAGCTAAAACTATCTTGAAAAGTCAGAATAAGATCGTCCCAATTTCAAAACTATTACATAGCTACAGTAATCAAGCCATAATCAGGAGAACAGAACAAAGAACCCAGAAACAAACCCCATAAATAAGCCCCACAGATTTGCTGCAAAGGTGCAAAAGCAATTCCTTGGAGGAAAGATAGCTTTTCAGCAAATGGTCCTGGAGCAACTGAACCTACCCAGGTAAAAGCATGACCCTTAACCCTTTGTGCAAAAATTAAGTCAAAATGGATCACAGACCTAAATATAAAACGTTAAACTAAAACATTTAGAAAAAAATAGGAGAGAAATTCTTCAGAGTCTAGGGCTTATTAAAGTGTTCTTAGAAAGCACAACCTAAAATAGAAAAATGGGTAAACTCGCTCCATCAAAATTAAAACATTTTGCTCTTGAGAGAGCCTTTAAGAGAATGAAAGAAATATTTGCCAACCACATATGCGAGAAAGGAACAGTGTCCAGAATATATGAAAATGCTCAAAACTCAGCAGTGAAGAACTTGGAAGACAGACCAGCGACCTGAGGAAACGTGCCGCCAAGGACGACACGCTGATGGCAAATGAGCCACGAAGAGATGCTCACTGTCATGAGCCATTAGCGGCATGCAGTGACGACGGCCAGGAGCCGTCCCAGCCCAGCTCTCGGCACAATGCAAAACAGCCACGACACCAAACGCCCGCGAGGGTGCAGGGGCGCTGGGTCACGCCGGCACTGCTGGGGGGGCCGTAAAGGGGTCCAGACCCGCTGTGCCACACGACCCAGCGACGAGCGTTTGTCCCGAGAAATGAAACTTATGTTCACACGCAAAACGAAAACAAAATCAGAACCCTGTACACAGATGCTTACAGCAGCTTTATACGTAATGCCTGCAAACTGGCAGCCACCCAGATGGGC
>PVIY010059400.1:0-12124 GCA_004026745.1 Myrmecophaga tridactyla | reverse complement strand
TTGCGTTTTCTAATTATTTTGTATAAATGAGATCATACTATGTTTGTCTTCTTGTGTCTGGATTATTTCATTCAACATGCTGTCTTCACGGTTCATCCACGATGTTGCATGTATCAGAATTTCATCACTTTTTACAGCTGAATAATATTCCATTTTATGTCTATACCAATCTTTGATTATCCATTCATCAGTTGAAGAACACTTGAGTTGTTTCTACCTTTTGGCAACTGTGAATAGTGCTACTGTGAACACTGGTGTGCAAATACCTGTTTGCGTCCAGCTTTCGGTTCTGTTGGGTGTATTCCTAGAAGTGGGATTGCCACGTCATGTGGTAATTCTATACTTACCTCTCAGGAGAACTGCCAAACGGTTTTCTGCAGCAGCTGCACCATTATACATTTCTGCTAACAATGTATGAGGGGTTCTACTTCCCTGTATCCTCTCCAACGCTTGTTGTTTTCCACTTTTCTAACAACAGCCATCCTGTGGGTGTGAGGCTGTGTCTCCCTGTGGTTCTGATTTGCATTTCTCTAATGGCTAATGATGTTGAGCATCTTTTCATGTGCTTATATATCTTCTTTGGAAATATGTCTGTTCAAATTGTTTGCCCTTTTTTAATTGGGCCTTTTGTCTTTTCACTGATGAATTATAGGAGTTCTTTATGTATTCTGGATATTGAACTCTAATCAGATATATGGTTTCTTTATATTTTCTCCCATTCTGTAGGCTGTCTTTTTATTTTTTTGATAAAGTCCTTTGCTGCACAAAGTTTTTAATTTTGATGGAGTGCCATCTGTTGATTTTCCCTCTTGTTGCTCATGCTTTTGGTTTAGGGTAAAGAAACCACTGCTTAACCCCACCCAGGTCTTGAAGATGTTTCCCTATGTTTTCTTTTTTAAGCATTATAGTTTTCTTCTTATATCTGGTTTTTATATTTAGGTCTTTATACATTTGAGTTAAATTTGGTATATGGTGTGGGGTAGGGAAGCCACCTTCATTCTTTTGCATATGGATATCCAGTTTCTCAGTCACATTTGTTGAAGAGACAATTCTTTCCCAATTGAGTGGTCTTTGATTCCTTGTCAAAAATCAGTGGGCCATAGATGTGAGGTTTATTTCTGAACTCTCAGTTTCATTTCATTGTCTGGCCTTGTGCCTGTAGCATACTATTTCCTATTACTGTAGCTTTGTACATTTTAAAATTGGGAAGTATGAGTCCTCCAACTTTGTAATTTTTCAAGATTGTTTTGGCTATTTGGGGTTCCTTACCCTTGCATATGAATTTTTTTTCATTTTTAACTTTTTTGTTGTATAGTACAACTTATATACAAAGCAAAGAAATAAAAAACCAATAGTTTTCAAAGCACTCTTCAACAAGTGGTTACAGAACAGATCCCAGATTTTGTCATGGGCTACCATACGATCCTCTCATATTTTTCCTTCTAGCTGCTCCAGAATATAGGTGGCTAGAGGGCTTAAATTTTTTTATCATCACAATTGCTTTTTTTCCTCTTTTTTTTGAAAAATAATTGTTCTAGTTTGCTAGCTGCCAGAATGCAATATACCAGAAATGGAATGGCTTTTAACAAGGGGAATTTAATAAGTTGCTAGTTTATAGTTCTAAGGCAGAGAAAATGTCCCAATTAAAACAATCTATAGAAATGTCCAATTAAAGGCATCTGGGGAAAGACACCTTGGTTCAAGAAGGCCGACAATGTTCAGTGTTTCTCTCTCAGCTTGAAGGGCACATGGCGAACATGGTGGCGTCTGCTGGCTTTCTCATGGCTCTACCAAAAACGGACTCTCTGCAAAATGTTTCCTCTTTTAAAGGATTCCAGCAAGCAACTCCAACCTTCAGTGGGTGGAGACACACCTCCATGGAAATCATCTAATCAAAAGTTACCACCCACAACTGGGTGGGTCACATCTTCATGGAAACGATTGAAATGCTCCCACCCAGCAATATGAATGAGGATCAAAGGGCATGGCTTTTCTGGGGTCCACCACAGATTCAGACCGGCACATTCCACCCTTTGGACCCCCAAAAGAAAAGCTCTTTCAAAATGCAAAATACATTGATTCCATAACAATATCAGAAAACAAACCTTTCAGTAGCAATACAAATGACGTACCAAATTAGAGACAGTATAAAATCTCATCAAGTCAATTACAGGCATGGTCTGTCCTAAGGTAAAATTCTCTCCATTTGCTCTGGACCTTTGAAAACTCATACAAGTTATTTGCTGCCAACATACAAAGGAGGAACATTCATAGGATACATATACACATTTCCATAGAGAGGAAGGAACACAGGAGTCACCAGACCCAGACAGTTTCGAAAACCCGCAGGGCAAAGTCCATTAGATTTCAAAGTCTGAGAGTCATTTATCCTCGGGGCTTTAGAAAGCGGCAGCCCCACCCTTTCCAAGGGCCTACACAGAGGCCTGCCTCTCTCTGAATACAACCTTGGGGGACACTGGGGAGACCACCTTTTTCTCAGTTCCACCCTCTCCAAGCATCAGGGCTGCACCCGGGCTCTCTGCCATCTCCGGGGCACACGCTCAACCCCTCCATGTGGTGGCAGCCAGGCTCTCCCCAAACCCCAAGGAGTGTGCTTCACCCTCTCCAAGGCCTGAGGCAGCATGACTCTTCCCCTGCAACCAGGTGGACGGCCCATCCTCTGCCTTTAAGGCAAGCTCGCCCTCTCCACGGGCTTGGGTGGATCCGCTCTCCTGGCCCGAGGCTTCTTGACTTCAGACCTCAGCCTCCACGGTTTTGCCTCTGAAGTTATTTTTCCTCCAATGTGTCCCTTCTCTGAACCCCTCAGTCCAGACTGGCAGCGGCTGTGTTTATACAGGTCCCACAGCACTCTCGTTGGCTCTCTATGGAGTAACTTTGGATCATGCCCATCAGATATAAGGAGTTTCCACAGATCCTTCCTGGATAACTCCATGTCCAATCCTGACTTTCTCTGAAATGGCTGACTGGTTCCACATTTGGTTAAATCCTCACACAGGGCTCTATTCTCTGGGGTCTCCCTTCTTGGAAGCCCAGAATTTTCCAGGACATCAGTTTCTGGTTTCTTTGTACCCAAGAGTTCAGTTTTCAGCTTATCTCTTTCCTGTCGCATTTCACTATAAGCTGTGAGGAGAAACCAGGCTGCACTTTCCACATTTAATTTGGAGATCTCTTCTGCTAAATATTCAAGTTCATGGCTTTTAAAATCAGCCTTCCAGCCAAAGCCACTCATCAGTTTTGCCAGATTATCTGCTATTTTAAAACAAGGATTGCCTTCCTTCCAGTTTGCAATAACACATGCCTCATTTCTGTCTAAGGCCTCATCAGAGGTAGCTTCAGAGTCCACATTTCTACCAATAGTCTCTTCAAAACATTCTAGGCCTTCTCTATCAAGCTTCTCACAACTCTTCCAGAATCTTCCCCTTATCCATTTAAAAAGCAGCTCCAACATGTTTGGTATTTGCAAACCACAGCAGCACCCCACTCTCCGGTACCAAAATCTGTTCTAGTTTGCTATCTGCCAGAATGCAATATACTAGAAACAGAATGGCTTTTAAAAAGGAAATTTAATAAGTTGCTAGTTTACAGTTCTAAGGCCGAGAAAATGTCCTAATTAAACAAGTCTATAGAAATGTCCAATCACAGGCATCCAGGGAAAGATACCTTGATTCAAGAAGGCTGATGAATTTCAGGGCTTCTCCCTCAGCTGGAAGGGTACATGGTGAACATGACAGCGTCTGCTGGCTTTCTCGTGGCTCTACCAAAAAGGGGCTCTTTCCAAAATATTTCCGCTTTTAAAGGATTCCAGCAAGCAACTCCACCTTCAATGGGTGGAGACACACCTCCATGGAAATCATCTAACCAAAAGTTACCACCTACAATTGGGTGGGTCACATCTTCATGGAAACAATCAAAAAGCTCCCACCCAGCAATACTGAATGAGGATCAAAGGGCATGGCTTTTCTGGGGTCCACCACAGATTCAGACTGGCACAATAATATATATACAAAACTATAAATTTCAAAGCACAGCACCACAATTAGTTGTAGAACATATTTCAGACTTTGACATGGGTTACAATTCCACAATTTTAGGTTTTTACTTCTAGCTGCTTGTTCTAGTTTGCTAGCTCCCAGAATGCAACACACCAGAGACAGATTGGCTTTTAATAAAAGGGGATTTATTTTGTTAGTTGTTCAGAGGAAAAGCAGCTAACTTTCAACTGAGGTTCTTTCTTACGTGGAAAGGCACAGGGTGGTCTCTGCTGGCCTTCTCTCCAGGCCTCTGGGTTCCAACAACTTTCCCCGGGGTGATTCCTTGCTGCATCTCCAAAGACCTGGGCTGAGCTGCGAGTGCTGAGATGAGGTGTGCTGAGCTGCTTGGGCTGTGCTATGTTGAGTCTCTCATTTAAGCACCAGCCAATTAAGTGAAACGTCATTCATTGCAGCAGGCATGACTCCTAGCCGACTGCAGATGTAATCAGCAACAGGTGAGGTTCACATGCCATTGGCTCATGTCCACAGCAACAGAACTAGGCACGTTCACCTGGCCAAGTTGACAACAAAACCTAACTACCACATTGCTCTTAAAGTATTGGAGGCTAAATGAGATATCAATTTAATGATTCAGCATTCACATTCATTTATTAAATCCTATCTTCTCTGTAGAACTCCACCATCACCTTTGATCTTTCCATCCCTCTCTTTAGGGATGTTTGGGCTATGGCAATTCTAAATTTTTATATTGGAAGGGTCTATCACTAACATGGGGTAGGGAGATGGAACTATCTGATGTTCAGGAGAAGCTGGGCCCTCTAGGTTTCAGGACTCATCTGGACCAGGGACCCATCTGGAGGTCCTAGGTTTCTGGCAAGTTACTCTAGTGCATGGAACCCTTGTGGAATCTTATATATTGCCCAAGGTGTTCTGTAGGATTGGCTGGAATGGTCCTGGTTGGGGTTGGCAGGTTATGATAGGTAGCAATGTCTACCTAAAGCTTGCATGACAGCAACCTCCAGAGTAGCCTCTTGACTCTATTTCAACTCTCTCTGCCACTGTTACTTTATATTAATTACATTTCTTTCCCCCCTTTTGGTCAGGATGGAATTGTTGATCCCATGGTGCCAGGTCTGGAGTCATCCCTGGGAGTCATCTCTCAAGTTGCCAGGGACTTGCATATGAATTTGACAGTTGGTTTTTACATTTCTGCAAATAAGACTGTTGGAATTTTGATTGGGATTGAAGTGAATCTATATCTTGCTTTGGTAGAATTGATGACTTAATGATATTTGGTATTTCAATCCATGAACATTATACTTCTTTAATTTCTTTCAGCAATATTTTATAGTTTTCCATGTAGAAGTCCGTTATAGCCTTGGTTACATTTATTCCTAGATATTTTATTCTTTTAGTTTGTTTTGTAAATAGAATTCTTTTCTTGATATCCTCTTCAGAGTGTTCATTAGTAGTAGTTGATTTTGGGGTATTGCTCTTGTACCCTGTCAATTTTCTGAATACACTTATTAGCTCTTTGTTTTGGATTTTTCAGGATCCTCTGCGTGTGGTTTCATGTCACCTGCAAATACAGAGTTTACTTCTTTCTGTCCTGTTTGAAAGCCTTTTATTTCTTTTTCTAGCTTAACTTCGCAGGCTAGAACTTCCAGTACAGTGTTGAATAATAGTTGTGGCAGTGGCATTCTTGTCTTATTCCTGATCTTAGGGGAAACCTTTCATCATTGAGGATGGTGATAACTGGTATTTCATACATGCTGTTTAGTATGTTAAGGGTGTTTTTCTGGTTTTCTAAGTGTTTTTATCAGAAAGGTTATGGATTTTGTTAAATGCCTTTTCTACATCAAGTGAGATGATCATATGTGTTTTTTTCCTAATATGGTATATTGTATTGATTATTTTTTTATGTTGAACCCCTCTTGCATTCCTGGGATAAATCCCACTTGATCGTGGCATATAATTCTTTTAATGCACTGTTGTATTCAGTTTACTAGTGTTTGGTTGAGGATTTTTGCCACCATATTCATGAGGGATATTGGTTTGTAGCTTTCTTGTGGTATTATCTGGCTTTAGTACTTAGGGTGATGCTTTTCTCACAGAACGAGTTAGAAGTATTCCCTCCTCTGCAATTCTCTTGGAAGAGTTTGAACAGGATGGCTGTTGATTCTTCTTTGGATATTTGGTAAATTCACGAGTGAAAACATCTGGTCCTAAGATTTTCTTTGCGGTGGAGTTTTGATTACTGACGCCATCCCTTTACGTGCTGTTGGTCTGCTGGAATTGTTTACTTCTGGAGTGAAGGTGACGTCAGTGCTTCCAGGGGTTTGTCCCTGTCACCCAGAGGTGATGTGATCTATGGCATGTCGTTGTTCACAGCATCTGCTTATAACCCTTTTCATTTCGGTGGGGTCCTTAGTAACGTCCCTGTCTTCATTCCTGATTTTAGTAATTTGTTTCCTCTTTTTCTCTTCATCAGTATGGCTAAAGATTTGTCAATTTATTGATCTTTTCAAAGGACTAACTTTTTTTTTCAATCTAAGTTTACTTCAACGTTTTTTCCCCCTGTTATTTATATTTATTACATATGTTCTACTCATCTGTTGACAAGGTAGATAAAAGTAGCATCAGACACAAGGTTTTCATAATCACACAGTCACACTGTGAAAGCTATATCAGTATACAATCATCATCTAGAAACATAGCTACTGGAGCACAGCTCTACATTTTCAGGCAGTTCCCTCCAGCCTCTCCATTACATCTTGGATAACAAGGTGATATCTACTTAATGCGTAAGAATAACCTCCAGGATAACCTCTCGACTCTGGAATCTCTCAGCCATTGACACTTTGTCTCATTTCACTCTTCCCCCTTTTGGTTGAGAAGGTTTTCTCAATCTGGTGATGCTGGGTCTCAGCTCATTCTAGGGGTTTTCTTAATCCCTTGATGCTGAGTCTCAGCTCATTCTAGGGTTTTTCTCAATCCCTTGATGCTGAGTCTCAGCTCATTCTAGGATTTCTGTCCCACATTGCCAGGAAGATCCACACCCCAGGGAATCGTGTCCCATGTAGACAGGGGAAGGGTGGTGAGTTTGCTTGTTGTGTTGGCTGGAGAGAGAGGCCACATCTGAGCAACAAAAGAGGTTCTCTTGGGGGTGACTCTTAGGCCTAATTTTAAGTAGGCTTGATCAAAGGACTAACTTTCGATATGGGTGATTGCATTCCTCTCTGGCTGCCAACCCTTTAGGCAGAAGCAGCTTATGCTCAGCAGTAATGTGTGCACAGGGACATCAGTGAGAGTGCACACAGCTCTGCACTGCTGGGGAGGGAGGGGGAGGTGAGTGAGTGTGCAGGGACACCAGTGAGAGTGCACGCAGCTCCGCACTGCTGGGGAGGGAGGGGGAGGTGAGTGAGTGCACAGGGACATCAGTGAGAGTGCACACAGCTCTGCACTGCTGGGGAGGGAGGGGGAGGTGAGTGAGTGTGCAGGGACACCAGTGAGAGTGCACGCAGCTCCGCACTGCTGCGGAGGGACGTGAGTGAGTGTGCAGCCAGCTTCTCGTATCACTTTAAGCTCCGCCTTCTTGATTTAGCCCTCCTCCTGCTACTGTAAGCCTCTGGCTGTTTTCCGGGCTCTGGGGCTGATAGCGCTGTGTGTTTTCGGTGTTCAACGGTTCTGTGGGGAACAGGGCCTGGTGCGACCTCCGCCACCATCTTGGTTAAACAGACTGTCTGGGCTATACTTCATTCTTTGTGTTTCCATATACATGTGCAATATATTTGTCAATTTTCACAAAAACCTTCTTGGATTTTAATTTGGATGTGCTGAATCCACAAATTAATTGGGGGAGAATTGATATTATTTTACTACTGAGCTTTATTCAAGAAAATGGTATTTACCATTTATGTATAAAATTATGTTAATTTAAATGATAAATTTATTGCACTTGTAATTAAATCAATTAATTTTATTATGCCTTATGTTCTAGTTTGCTAGCTGCCGGAATGCAATATACCAGAAACGGAATGGCTTTTAAAAAGGGGAATTTAATAAGTTGCTAGTTTACAGTTCTAAGGCCGAGAAAATGTCCCAATTAAAACAAGTCTATAGAAATGTCCAATCAAAGGCATCCAGGGAAAGATACCTTGGTTCAAGAAGGCTGATGAAATTCAGGGTTTCTCTCTCAAGTGGAAGGGTACATGGTGAACACAGACAGGGTTTCTCTCTCATCTGGAAGGGCACATGGCGAACACGGCGTCATCTGCTAACTTCTTCTCCTGGTTTCTTGTTTCATGAAGCTCCCCGGGAGTCATTTTCCTTCTTCATCTCCAAAGGTCTCTGGCTGGTGGACTCTGCTTCACATGGCCATGTCATTCTGCTCTGCTGTTTCTGAATCTCTCGTCTCCAAAATGTTTCCTCTTTTATAGGACTTCAGAAACTAATCAAGACTCACCCAAATGGGTGGAGACATGCTGTCACCTAATCCAGTTTAACAACCACTCTTGATTAAATCACATCTCCTGGGAGGTGATCTAATTACAGTTTCAAACATACAATGCTGAATAGGGATTAGAAGAAACAGCTGCCTTTACAAAATGGGACTAGGATTAAAACATGACTTTTCTAGGGGACACACATCCTTTCAAACCAGCACACCTTATAATTTCGCTTTTCTTTATTTTCATTTTTTTAGGTCAGTTTCTCTTAGAAGCAGAGCCTTAGACAGGACTTTAGTGAGTGTGATTTATTGAGGGAATGCTTGAGAAATAACCTTAAGGAAACGGAAGCAGGACAGAGAAGGGCAAAGAGCAGAACAAGGCGCTGAGGTCAGGTGGAGTTCCCCTTGACCTGGTCCACATGGGGCTCCGTCCCCAGGGACTGGAAGCTTCCCAGCAGTGGTGGCTTCTGTCACCCAAGGGCAAGGGCAAGGGGCAGCCGGGGCAGCCGGCACTCACTGCAGGAGTAATTTCATTACTGTTTACAAAGAACTCACTTTGGCTTTGTTAATTATCTGTGCACTTTCTGTTTCATTAATTTACGGGCTTATATTTATTATTCCCTTTCTTCTGTTTTCTTTGGGTTTAATTTGTTGTTATTTGAAAATTTTATTGAGATGGCTCTAGGATGATTTATTTATTCTTTCCCAATTTATAAGCATTCTCTGCTAAGCCACACTTCAGCTACGTCCATTGGTTTAGAAATACATTTAATACCGTTGTGAGGTATCCTTCAACCCCTGCATTATTTAGATGTTTATTGCATAATTTCTACAATTTAGGGACAAATTATGAAGTTTATTATTGATTTCTAGCTCAGTGTTACTGTGAGGTGAGAATATGCTGTAATAATTTCATTCTTTGGAAATTCATCGAGACTTGCTTTATGTCCTGACAAAGGGCCAATAGTGGTAAATGTTCTGTTTGAAAAGAACGTGTTTTGCTGTTTTTGGTCTATGTTCTGTCTGTGTCAATCAGGTCAAGATTATTAATCATGTTGTCCAATTCTGTATCCTCACTGATTTTTTGACTATTTTATTGATTAATCAGAGAAGAATATTAAAATATCCCACTGTGACTGTGGAGTCATTTCTATCAATTTTTGCTTTCAGTTTTTTGAGGTTCTATTAGTTGCATAAATGTAATAATATAATTTTTATATTTTTCAGGTGATTTGACCAATTTTTTTTCATTACGCAGTGTCCCCTTCTTTGATTAATAATGCTTCTTGACTTAAAGGCAGCTTTGTCCAATATAAGCATGCTTTTGTTCTGATTAATGTTTGCATGATGTATCTTCTCTTATCCCTTGATTCCATCTTTTCTGAATTCTTATATTTAATGTATATCTTTTGTAAGCAGCATAAAGCAATTTTGATTTCTTTTCCAGTATAGGCAAACTTTGTCCATTAATTGTAATATTTAGCCTGTTTATATTTAATGTACTTGTGTTTTAGGTTTAAATCTACTTTGTTACTACATTCTTTTCTGTTTTTGTCATCTGTGCTCTTTGGCCTCTATTTTGACTTGGAAGCTGTGTGCAAGGAGAAAAGCAGTGTGGAATGCTGGGCTCACCTCTCTGAGAGTCTCTTCTCTCTGGGATCCAAACCCCTCAGCTTCACTGTCTTGGTAGATCTCTTATGCTTTGAAAGAGATATTTTAAAAATATTTTGTCCAGCTTCTCTAGTTGTTATTAGCAAAAGGTTTTGGCCTGTAACAATTCCTCTGGCATTAGAAATGGGAAGTCTCCCAATTTTTTAAAGTTTAAAATTTAATTTAAGCTGTCATGAAGTTTTGGTGTACTACCCTGCAGTATTTGCATCCCTTGAGAAGCATGGCTTTGCTTTCAGACTACCTGTGTTTGATTTCCAGGGCTGTCACTTAATAGCTTTATTATTTGGGCTGATTGCTTTCTATGCTTCAAATGCTTCATTGGTAAAATGGGTAATAATAGTCTATCCGAGATTGTTGTGATAATGAAATGAATTAATGTATGAAAAGGTCAGAGTAAGCACTCAGTGGATATTTGAAACTTTCATTCAAAGAATGTCATAACTCTGAGCATCACTGTTGACTAGGGAAGTAAAGGAAGAAGCTTCCTGTTTAGTTGGGGAGATTGGACATGAATGAGGGGAGCAGAAAGGAAGAACAAAGAGTCTTACTTGTCACTTTGAAATGAATTTCGTTACTCAGAATAAGAAGGCAGCTGATCCAGTGAGAAAAAAGCATTTGGGTTCATATCTGGTCTCTGCCACTAACTGTGTATGGCCTCGGTATGTTATTCCCATTTTCTGACCTCAGTTTTTCCATTTTTATAAAGGGATTGATAATGCCTACAAATGGAGTTGTTGTGAAGGTTAAATTATGAATGTACACAGGGCAGAGTTCTCGCCTGCCATGCCGGAGACCCGGGTTCGATTCCCAGTGCCTGTCGGTGCAAAAAAAAAAGTATGCAAAGCATCTATTAGTAAGCACTCAACGAATGCTTGTTCCCTTTTTCCCAGCTTTTCTGCTACAAAGCGGACTAAGAAGGCACATGTTAGGGGGGACCCGAAACCGTCATCTCAGGGAGAAGTTAGAGAAGCAGGGGTGGCCAATGAAGACAGAGTGAGGCTCTGGGCTTCTTTCTTAACGGCGGGGGAAAGAGTGAGAAACTGCAGAGAGCAGGTGGGAGCTGGAGCTCAGGCACCACGGCAGGGACGGGACAACTACACGTCACAGGACACTTGAGAGTCACAAAGGACCCCGGTATTCTAAGGTCTTCCATGCCTGCCTATTTTTTTAAATCCTCACAGCAGCTCTGACTTTGGCGTCACTGCCTGCCCTGAGGGAAACGATGGGGGCTCGAGACTCGCCCAGTTGTCACAGACTTTATGAGAAGAGGAAACGGGACTCGACTCTGCAGGCAGATGGAGGGCGAGCCGCTTTTGGAATGAAAGCTTGGGGCCAGATGCTCATGGGCTTGTCGGCTAGAAGCTGTTTTTAGTTTAGCTTCTCCTTTTTCTCGTTAGTAGATCGTGGGTGCTCTTGCAGCTTCAGAACAGCAGATCCCACGAGGCTGGTATTTTAGGAGAGTGACGTGGTGGCATTCCAGGAGAGCGCGAGGCCAGCTGGTACAGCATAAGAAGTAATGCGTGTCATGCTCTGGTGATTTTTCCTCTTTGCAAATTGAGTCTAAGGAATAAAATCTGAAGTCTGCACACTGAGTGGAAAGGATAGCAAGCAGATGAACTCAGGCCTGCTTTCTCCTCACTCCTGCCGAATCTGCAGTGGTCAGCTGTAGGGCTTCTTTTGTTGAATTTCCTTCAGAAGAGTCCTGATTCCAGAGGTGGAGGAATCAGAAAGCAAAAAAAAGGAAACACGAGCTGCCTTGCCTTAGCATGAGTGAGAAGAGGAAGGAGGGAAGGGAAGAGCAGGCGTGGGTAGGATTTCTTCCCTGCACTTGGATGCACATAATTTGCAATCTGACCATGCAAAAAGAGATGCCAGACAAATCCCAAGAAACCAAGGAGAATGTGCTTTCCTTCTGGGTTTCTGGAATCAGCAAGCCTAAGGTGAAACTGAAACAGAGGTCTGTGTTCCCTGGCCCTACCTGTCCTGAGCC
>PVIY010059399.1:0-12060 GCA_004026745.1 Myrmecophaga tridactyla | reverse complement strand
TATCTGTGTCCTTGGGTTTAAGATCCTTCTCTTATATGCAGCATATAGCTGGATTATATTTCTTAATCCATTCTGTCAATCTGTATCTTTTAATTGGTGAGTTTAGTTCATCCTCACAGATATTACTGTATAAGCTCTTCTGGAATCTACCATCTTATCCTTTAGTTTTTATTTGTCAAATCTATACATCCTTTTCCCTCTCTTTTTATCCTTTAAATTACCATTGCTATACTCTTCAATTCTGGGCTTTTCTCCAGGCCTCACTGTCCTGTCTTCCTTTTCTTTTCCAGCTAACAGGAGTTCCTTTAGTATTTCTTGTAGGGTAGGTCTGCTGTGACGAGTTCTTTCAGTCTGTGTTTGTTCTTGAAGATTTTAATCTCTCCCTCAATTTTGAAGGAAACTTGGGTGGTTAAAGAATTCTTGGCTGGAAGTTTTTCTCATTCAGGATCTTAAATATATCATAGCACTGCCTTTTTGCTTCCATGATGCCTGCTGAATAGTCCAAGCTCAGTTTTATGTGTTTTCCCTTGTAGGTAGCAGATCACTTTTCTTTTTTTTTTAATTTGCATATGGGCAGGAGGCACCGGGGATCGAACTCCAGACCTCCAGCACGGCAGGTCAGAGCTCTGCCTGCTGAGCCATGGCAGCCGCCCCAGGTCACTTTTCTTGTGCTACTTTCAGAACTTCTGTTTCTCTTCGATTTTTAATGGTGAATTAGTATGTGATTAGTGAGATACTAATCACACTGTAGGCTTATTTGGATTTATTCTTGGAGTTCACTGGGCCTGTTTGATTTGCATATTTATTTCTGTTGTAAGAGTTGGGAAGTTTTCTCCAATTAAATGTTCAACTAACTTTCCCAGTAAAGAGAATCTTTACTATTCTCTTCTCCTAGAACACCAATGATTCTTATATTTGTGCACCTCTTTATGTCCATCATTTCCTAAGATCCAGTTTCATTCTTTTCATCTTTCTTGCTGTTTGTTCTTTTGTGTGCTTTAGTTCAACTACTCTGTCTTCTAGCTCACCTATTCTTCCTTCTACTTCTTTGAATCTGCTATCATGTGTCTCAAGTATATTTCTAATTTGGTCTGCTGTATCTTTCATCTCTGTGGGATCTGCCATTGTTTTATCTAGTCTTTTGAATTCTTCTGTATGCTCTTCTAGTGTGTTGCTTCTTATGGGTCTGAAGCTCAAAGGATATTAAAGAATGACAAGAAAGAGACGGGATCAGGGGGTCTGAAGATCAGTGATAACAGACAGCAGACAACTTTATTCTTAACCAGATCCTGCTTATATACTGCAGGATGACAAAAGGCATGCATGCATTTCCTAAAGGAACAGAGTAGTTATCTTTCAGTGCTCTTCCTTCATACTTAAGATAACCATTTGGGATAAACAAGCATTCTCTTCCTCCCAGACTGCTTTACATAAATCAGATAACATAAAGCAGATTACAATCTCCACAGTTTACTGTGGACACCACCCTAATGCCATCTACTCCCAACAAATTCTGCAGGTCTTATTTTAATCCTATCTCCTACACTAGTGTCTTCCAGATGTTCTTTATTTCTTTATATTCTTTATAGCAGCCACATAGCCTGAGGTTGTAAAAGTATTTCTAGATTTTGAGACACTGAGCTATATTTGTATCAGCTGGTATTTCCCTGGAACTTTGAATAACTCTGTGACACCTAAGACTCAAAAATGGAGTGCCACTGTCCATAAAGTTAGCACAGCTATATTATAATAACAACTAAAATAGACAAAAAAAGATCAAGCTTCAATTAAAGTTAAAGATGAGACCAATCTGGCTGGGTCTAAGGTAAATCAGAATACAGAGTAAAAGATGTGAATACATGTATTCCAGAACTTCGCCTACTGTATGAGACTAAAGGCAGAGAAATTTATTATGTCTAGAACCTAAACTTTCAGTACATCATAAGCTAAATCAGCCTGTTTGGGTAGCTCATTTAAACAATGCAAACTCCTGGAGTCCAGAAGGGGAACAAGGTATTGTAGTTCTCTATGGCTTAATGTAATACCAGGATACATCTCAGACTATGGTGCAATGATCATTTAAAAATATTGATAGAGTTCCTTGAGGGTCCAAAGCGGGGGAATAAATATGGCCTGTTAACTATTAACTATTCCCATATGGAAAATCTGGGTACTCTCTCAAACATTAGGGATAGTGAAGAAAATAAGCCAACCCCCTGATTTTGGGGCTTGCCTTTATGAAATTTATTTCTGTAGGTAATAAAGTAAAACTACCTGTGATAAGGCCTGAGAATTACTTCCAGAAAACCTCTTTTTTTGTTCAGATGGGGCCCCCTCTCTCTCTCTAAGCCCAATTCAGCAAGAAAAATCATTACCCCCGCACACACACACTACAGGACATTCAGGAAAATCTTCCTGACAACATGAGGCATGACTACTGGGGATGAATCTGACCTTGGTAATGTGGGAGGGACAACACCTTCCAGACCAAAAGCAGGAAAAGAAGTGTAATAAAATAAGGCATCAGTGACCTAGAGAGATCAAATAGACTCAAGATACTATTCTAGAGCCTACTTTTATGCAAACTTCAGTTAGAAAGTTCTAATTACCATGGTTTGCAAAAGCCCAACCAATATCACTCCTGTTGACTCTTGCGAATACCTCAAGCTCAAACCGAGACTCTATAAAGGTTTCATGCCATACATTTGCTTTCCTAGAATCTATTATCCCCAGAAGGTTCCTAAGTAAGATGCATCCTGAAACTAATAGGGACTAGCTACTCCAAGATTATCGATTGATAATTATATTACCTTATCCTTTACTGTTGATATCCCTTCTCAACATAAGTCCAGAATCATTGTTACTTCTTGCTCACTAGTTCCAATCAGCATGAGATCATCAATAAAACGGACCATGTGATGTCATGTGAGAGGGAGAAACAATCAAGGTTCCTGTGGACAAGATTGCAACATAGTGCTGGAGAGTTGATACACTCTTGAAACAGGACAGTGAAGGTATGCTGCTGGTCTTGGCAGCTGAATACAAACTGTTTCTGGTGGTACATACTGACAGCTATTGAGAAAATAGCATTTGCCAGATCAATAGCTGCATGCCAGCTACCAGTTGATGTGTTGATTTTCTCAAGTAATGATACATGAAATCTGGAAAGGCAGCTGCAATTCAACTCACCACGTAGTTAAGTTTATGATAACCCATGGTCATCCTCCAAGTCCCATATGTTTCTGCACAGGGCAAATAGGAGAGATTTGAATGGAGATGTGATGGGAATCACTACCCCCGCATTCTTCAAGTACTTAGGAGTGGCACTAATCTCTGCAATTTCTCCAGGAATACAGTACTGCTTCTGCTTCACTATTTTACTAGGTAGGGGACAGTTCTAATGGCTGCAACTTGGCATTTCCTACCATAATAGCCCTCAATACATGAGTCACAGAACCAATGTGGCGATTCTCCCAGTTTTTGGCTATGTTTATTCCAATTATGTATTCTAGGAACTGGGGAAATGATCAAATGGGTCTGAGGACCCACTGGACCCACTGGGAGACAGATCTGAGCTAAAACTCCATCGATCACTTGACCTTCATAAGCTCCTACTCTGATTTATAGATCAGAGTGGTGTTTTGGTTTTCCTGTAATTAGTGTCACTTCTGAGCAGGTGCCCAGTTATCCCTGAAATATCTAATCATTTCTTTCTCCCCAGTGCAGTCACCCTGATAAAAGACTGCACATCTCATTGGGAAAGGCTGGATAGAAGGTTAACAGTATAAATATTGGGAAGTGTTAAAGTTTCCTTCCCCAAGGGTACACAGCCTTCCCCTCATTCAAGGGGCTCTGAATCTGTAAACTGTCTCAAGTCTGGGAATTGTTTAAGAGGTCATGACTGTTTTTGCAATTCAAGTTAGACTTCTATTCACTTAACCTAGAATTCTACTTCTTATACAACTCAAACAAGAATTTCATAGACTGCCCATCTATTCTACTTCTCTGTACTCATGATCTACTAGCCAATGCAATAGGTCTTTGTGAGTTAGATTATTTTGACTGTTGCTTTATGTCTGCTGTTCATTATGGTAGACACTCAAGACACTCACCTTGTCTATTGTGATTATGTAGCCACATGGCTTCTGCCAGTTCAGGATCTGATCATCCCCAGGATTCTACCCCCACGTTTCCAGCTCAATGACAGCTGTTACCACAGTAATATTTGACCTACAGAGAAGGGTGACTGCAGAGCAGAGCATCCCTGCAGAGCACTGCAGGGATGATGGAGCTAGTCTGAAGAATTCATTTCTCAAGTTTCTGGTGAAAGATGTGTCTTCTGGACATTCCTGGGGTCTATGAGCAGATTTTTCTTGGTAAATCCACTCTAACATTCCAATCTCTCTAAGTCTCTGGATTCCCTCAACTACATTATACCAAGGGAGTTCTGGAACTTCAACCTCAGGGATATGCCTGGCCATCTCTTGACCCATGTTTCAGCGAAACATCCAAACAAACTATCAGCAACCTTTCTAACCCCTCCAGCATTCTGCATTGAATGCAGAACCTCTGTGTAATGGACTCATATCAATAAATTCAGCTTGATCCAACTTCATATTCCTTCCACTATTATCCCACACCTTTAAAATCCATTCCCACACAAGTTCCCTGATTTCTATCTATATAGACCTGAAAACTCATGCAGTTCTTTTGGAGTATAGCATATCTTCTCATGGGTCATACTTTGCACCTCACCTTATGGGTCTGTTGGGACTTTAGTTTAGTTTTACATCTTGAAGAAAAAGGGGTGGTGGGTGTGGGTCATGAAAAGAAATAAAAGTGCCTTTCAAGCCAATTACCTAGGGTATTCCATTACAGTTTCATCAGGTGAAACAGGATTAGTTGCTCCAGACAGAGGAGTGAGGATTGTTTCCCCAAGGGAGGTGGTTACAGGGTTAGCAGGCACTGAAGGGTTAAACTTGTTAAGTTGAGGTTGGATGACAGAACACTCTGAGCAGACCTGAGGCTGAGAAACTATTTCCTTAAGGCAGGCTGGAAGTTAGGAAGCTCTTTTCTCTGGACAGTCCATTACGGTTCTATCTACCAAAATGCTCAGCAGATTCCAGGGATCCTGTCTCTCCATTGCCATCGTTATCAGGCCATCTATCACCATCCCATGTTTCAGGATTCCATTGTCTTCAAATCAAAGCCCTTAATTTAACAGAAGACATCTTGCAAAGTTGAGATTTTAGTTTATGTGAATCTGCTACTCACACAATGAAGCTTTGTGTCCAATTTTCAGAGATCCCAAGTTTGCCACCACAGGAATTAAGATTTTCTTTCAGTTTCACTGAAACTTTTATATCATTCATATGGCACTTAACATGCAAATTTGAAGCCATCAGCTTATCCCTTTCCCTCATCACTGCATCCAGCATATATAACAACAATCAGCCAACCTCACTATTCCACAAAATTCTCTAAAACTGTCAGATCTCAGAAAAAGAATTTTACATATAAAAGGGACTTTTTGACCCAGGCCCCCTCAGCTTCTTTTGGCAGAACTAGATATGGCAGTAAGATGAATGATCACCAGACATGCTGGCACCACACCCAGCAGAAGGTGAATGAAGTAAGACCAGATATGTCTTTAAGATAAACAATCATAGGCATATAGTCAAGACCTGTTCCTGCTTGATGACCCTTGATGGTACATGCAGCTGCACATCAAAGGAAAGCAGTGTGTCAGAACCCCATCAACCAATCAGATCATAAGTTAGCAAACCCCTATCCAATAAGGGGACAGAATACCACCTAGCAGGACCCCTCCCCTCCTGGCATGGTTTTCTTTTAAAAATGCAGCTCGCAGAAAGAGATCCAGAGCCATTTTCTTTCCTTTTGATGGCTCCCACCTGCTTTCTCCCTGCTTTCTGTTATGCTTGGGCTTGCTGTCCTGTCTGGATTCCTTAATGACACCAACCCAACATAAAGGTGTCAAAAACCTCATGCAGAGCCTTGTCTCATATAAGTATGTAATTAATAGAATTTAATGACATATTTTGAGTATCTCTTTTGCCAATGCAACCCATGGACTGTCAGTGCCATCTTGATTTTTGGAAACAGAGTCAGTAGTGTCTCTGAGTTCAGTAAGAGTAGAAAACCAATTATAAAAATCCTGTTTTAAGACTCTGTTTCTCAAGAACCACCCCCAGTACTAAGATGTGCTAGTCAATGTTCTCTAGAGAAACAAAACCAACAGAAGAGATCTATAAATGTGAGATTTATAAAGTTGACTCATGCAACAATTGGAATGGAAGAGTCCAAAATTCATAGGGCAGGCTATGAAGCTGGCAGCTCTGAGAACATTCTGGATGAACTCCATAGGAGAGACTCACTGGCTGAAGAAGCAGTGAAAGAGCATCTTCTCCCTTAAAAGCCTCTGACTGATTGAATTATCTCCTTGGTGGGAAATTCGCCTTAGTTGATCACAGATGTAATCAGCCATAGACATAATCAAATGACAGATGATTTAATACACCAGTCTTTCAGTTTAACAACCAGCCATGAAACATTCTTGCAGCAACAGTCAGGCCAGTGCTTGCCTGACCAGACAACTGGGCATAATCATTTGGCCAAGTTGACATCAGAACCTAAACATCACAGTCTCCAAAGCTGAGATCTCTTGAACTGCCAATAAAATGTAGTCTTTAAATTTTTCCCTTGTAGGCCAGAGCAAGTGTAGCATCTTTTAGTTCTCTCTCCTGCCACCTTTCTCTGAGGTGGGCTGCAACAATGTCTTCTCTCAGAGCTGGGCTCCAGCCATCTGATGCTAGCAATCAAAACTGTAATCAGCTATCATCCATGCACACCTTTGTTTGTGTGGAATGTTTGTTTTATGTACCCTTTTTTTCACCAGTGAGCTAGCAGGTGGCCATATCTCACAGCACCTATTGTGAAGGTGAGGGGAGGTCACTAGGAAGTGTGGAGAGAGAATTATACTGGTATTTACTTTAATTGGCCAGCCTCTTCTTCCTACTCTTTCCTAGATGCTGTACAGTG
Organism: Myrmecophaga tridactyla; assembly: GCA_004026745.1. Taxonomy (NCBI): domain Eukaryota; kingdom Metazoa; phylum Chordata; class Mammalia; order Pilosa; family Myrmecophagidae; genus Myrmecophaga; species Myrmecophaga tridactyla. Next base: position 5,001 of record PVIY010059399.1, on the reverse strand, counting down.
TTCTTTTGGCCTCTAGATTTTCAAAATAGTTGTTGAAGACTGTTCCTGCCTGTTTAATATTTGTTGTGTTGGAAGAACTGAATCCTAGAGCTTCCCATTCTGCCATCTTTCCACAATCCACTCAAATAAACCCTTATAATTCCTTTCTTACGTGTTGTGCCAGTTTGAAAGGATTATGTTCCCTAGTAAAGCCATGTTTCAATTCTGATATGATCTTGTGTGAATAGCACTTTCTTTTAAACCCTATCAACACTATATGTTGGAAATTTGATCAGATTATTCCACTGAGATGTGACTTGCCCAATGGTGGATATTTACTTCCAAATAGAGGGAGATGTGACTCCACCCATCCCAGGTAGATCTTGATTAGTTTACTGGAATCCTTTAAAAGAGGAAGAATTTTGGAAAAAGCCAGAGAATGATGACAGAACCACAAGGACTACAAGAGCCCACATAGCCAGAGACCTTTGGAATTGAAGAAGGAAAATGCCCCCAGGGGAGATTCATGAACCAAGAAGCCTGGAGAGAAAGCTAACAGACGCATGTTCGCCATGTGCCTTTACAGCTGAGAGAGAAACCCTGAATGTCATTAGCTTTTTTAAACGAAGGTATTTTTTCATGGATACCTTAGCTTGAACATTTCTATAACCTTGGACATTTTCACAGCTTTAGAACTGTAAACTTGCAACTTATTAAATTCCACTTTTAGAAATTTTTTTCATTTCTGTTGTATCACATTCCAGTAGCTAGCAAACTCGAACAGATTTTGGTACCAGAGAAATGGGGTGCTGCTGTGGATTGAAAATACCAAATGTGTTGGAATGGCTTTTTAAAGGGATAAGGGGAAGAGTACAGAAGAGTTGTGCTAAGCTTGACAGAGAAGGCCGAAAATGTTTTGAAGAGACTGTTGGTAGTAATGTGGACTCTAAGGATGCCTCTGGCTAGGCATCAGACAGAAATGAGGCATGTGTTATTACAAACTGGAAGGAAGGCAATCCTTGCTCTAAAATGACAGATAATCTGGCAAAATCGACTTGTGGCTTTGGCTGGAAGGAAGATTTTAAAAGCCATTAACTTGGATTTTTAGCAAAGGACATTTCCAAATTAAATGTGGAAAGTGAAGCCTGGCTTCCTCTCACAGTTTATGGTAAAATATGACAGGAAAGAGATAAACTGAGAACTGAACTCTTGGGTACAAAAAAACCAGAAGTTGATGTACTGAAACATTCTGGGCTTCCAGGAAGAGAGACCCCAGAGAATGGTGCTCCAAATGAGGATTTAACTAAATGTGGAACCAGTAGTCATTTCAGAAAAAGCCAGGATTGGAAATGGAGTTATCCAGGAAGGATTTGTGGAAAGTCCTTTTGTCTGGTGGGCATGATCCAAGGCTATGGCATAGAAAGCCAACAAGAATGTTGTGGAATCTGTATAAACAGAACCATTGCCAGTCTTGATGGGGAGGGACAGAAAAGGGACCCATTGGAGGAAAAATAACTCCAGAGGCAGAACTATGGAAACTAAAGTCTTAAGTCAAGAAACCTCAGGCCAGGAAAGCAGACACACCCAAGCACTTGGAGAAGGTGAGTTTGCTCCAAAGGCAGAGGATAGGCCTTCCACCTTATTGAGCAGAAGGTTTGTGCTGCCTCAAAGGGTGGAGCATATTCCTTGGCGATTGGGGAGAGCCTGCTGCCACCACATGGAGCAGTTTAGTGTGTGCCCCAGAAATGGCAGAGAACCCTGGTGCAGACCTGATGCTTGGAGAGGGTTGAGCTGAGTAAAAGGAGGTCTCCCCAGTATATTGCCTTCAGAGAGATTGCCTTCATAGAGAGGTAGGCCACTGCATTAGCCCTTAAAAATGTTGGGACTGCCACTTTGTAAGGCCCCAAAGAAAAATGACTCCCAGACTTTGAAATCTAATGGAGTTTGCCCTGCAGGTATTTGGAATTGCTTGGGTCCAGTGACAGCTGTGCTCCTTCCAATTTCTCCCAATGGAAAAAAAGGGTATTTACCCTAATACTGTCTCTCATTTGTATTTTGGCAGCAAATAACTTGTTCTGAGATTTACAGGTCCAGAGCCAGAAGAGAATTTTGCCTTAGAACAGATCATGCCTATAATAGACTTTGATGAGATTTTGTACAATTTCAGACTTTTATTGCACTTGCATTGTTACTGAAATGCTTTAAGGCTTTCTGACGACGTTGTGGAATGAGTGTCTTTTGCATACAGGAAAAACATGTCTTTTTTAGAGTCCAGAGGGTGGAATGTGCCAGTTGGAAAAGAATATGCACCCTAGAAAAGCCATGTCTTAATCCTGATCCAATCTTGTGGGAGCAATGGTTTCTTTTAATCTCTATTTGATGTGACACATCCAATTGTGGGTATTAACTTTTTTATTACAGTCCAGGTAGGTCTTGATTAGTTTACTGGAATCCTTTAAAAGAGGGAACATTTTGGAGAGAGTGGTGAGAGCCATGAGAACCACAGAGCCCACAGACAGAGGCTTTTGGGGAAGGTAAAGAAGGGAAATGCCCCTGGGAGAGCTCCATGAAACAAGAATCATGGAGAGAAAGCTAGCAGATGTTGCCATGTTTGCCATGTGCCTTTCTAGTTGAGAGAGAAACCCTCAATGTCATTGGCCTTCTTGAATCAAAGTATCTTCCATGGATGCCTTAGCTTGGAAATTTCTATAACTGTGCGTTAATGTGGACATTTTCACAGCTTTAGAACTATAAATTTCCAACTTATTAAATTCCTCCTTTTAAAAGGCATTCCATTTCTGGTACATCACACTCCAGCGGCTAGCAAACTAGAACTTTGTATATTGGAAGTATGCAACTTGTTCTCAGTTTCACAGGTTCACAGCTGGAGAATTTTGCCTTAGGACATGACTATATGTGATTTTGATGAGACTTTACTTAATATTGTTCCTGAAAAGATTTAAGGATTTTGTGATATTTTGATGCAATGAAAGCATTTTGTATACAGAAAAAACATGTCCTTTTTGGGTTCAGAGTGTGGCATGTGCATATTTGAAGTTGTTATGTACCCCAGAAAAGGTAAGTGTTCTTTTTATCCATTCCTGTGGGTGCACATGTGTTGTGGGTGGGACTTCTGGTTGAGCTATTTCAATTTGAGGTGTGACCCACCCCGTTAAAGGAGGGGGAGGGTCTATATCCTTTTCTTAAAAGTTTTTTTGTGTGTGTGTTATGAAATATAACATATAAACAAAAAAGTAATACATTTCCAGGTATGTTTTAACAACTAGTTATAGAACATATTTTGAAGTTTGGTATGAGTTACAGTTCCATGATTTTTCATCTTTCTTCTAGCTTCTCCAAGACGCTGGAGACCAAAAGAAATATCAAGTAATAATTCAGCAGTCATACTCATTTGTTAAATACTATCTTCTCTGTTATACTCTTCCTTCTCTTTTTTCTTTTTTTATGAAAAATAACATATATACAAAAATACAATAAATTTCAAAGTACATTGCAACAGTTATTTGTAAAGCAGATTTCAGAGATCAGTATGGGTTACAGTTCCACAATTTTAGATTTTTACTTCTAGGTGCTCTAAGATACTGGAGACTAAAAGATATCAATATAATGATTCAGCACTCATACCCAATTGTTAAACCCTACCTTCTCTGTGTAACTCCACCATCATCTTTGAACTTGTCCCCACTCTTAGGAGTATTGGGATGGCCCATTATAACTCTTTCATGTTGGAAGGGGCTGTCAATAATATGGGATAGGGGTATGGATCTAGTTGATATTCTGGAAAGGCTTGTCCCTCTGCATTTCAGAACCCATATGGAGGTTTTAGGTTTCTGGAAAGTTACCCTAGTGCATGGAACCTTTGCAGAATCTCATATAATGCCCTAGGCATTCTTTAGGATGGACAGGAATGGTTTTGGTGGTGCTTGGCAATTTATAATGGGTAGCAATGTTTAACTGAAGCTTGCGTGAGAGTGACTTACAGAGTAGCCTCTCACCTATATTTGAACTCTCTCAGCACTGATACCTTATTTATTACACATTTTCCCCCTTTTCGGTGAACATGGAATTGTTCATCCCACAGTGGCAAGGCCAGGATCATCCCTGGGAATCATCTCCCCCTACACCATCAGGGAGACTTTCACCCCTGGATGTCATATCCCACATAGTGGGGAGGGCTTAGCTTAGAGAGTGGAAAGTCCACATATGAGCAACAAAGAGGTCCTCTGGTGGTGACTCTTAGGCATACTTATAGGTAGGTCAAGTTTCTCTGCTACATACATTCACAAAAGCAAGCCTCAAGATCAGGGGCTAGCTCTATTGATTTGGGTGTTCCTAATTTTTGACCCAGTATCCAGAGTTTCTCCAATGGTAAAGTTTAATAGTTCCATACTTTTCCTCCCATCCCTCAAGGGACTTTGTCAATACTTTTTTATTATTTGCTTAATATACTCTGGGGTGTATCTGGGCATTACATTAAGCTGTACAGGATTAAAGGCCCTCATTCTTATTCTAGTATCCTTGTTTCTGGATTGTTTAAGTGATCTATCTAGACAGGTTGAGTTAGATTATGTGCTACAGAAAATTTAGGTTCCGGACAAAATAAACTTTCTTCTTTTGGTCTCAAAGAGTAGGTGAAGTTCTAAAATATTGACAATGTCTTCCTTACCTTTGTATTCTGAATTACCTTAATCCTGACCAGGTCAGCTTCATTTTTGTTTTTAAATACTGGATTGTACATATATAAAACAGCCCCTTGACATCCAGAAATAACAATTACTGCTCTGGAATAAATGTGACTGCTATAAGAGCTTACAAACTAGGTCCAAGTTTTTTTGTAAGTATTTTCTACAGGAGATCATACAATATTTGCTTTTTGTTTGTCTTATTTTGCCTCATCAAATATCCCACAGGTTCACTCACATTGTTGCATGCCTGATAACTTTATTCCTTTTTGTAGCAGTACAATATTCAATCATATGTATCCACAATTGTTCACCAATC
>PVIY010059398.1:0-11944 GCA_004026745.1 Myrmecophaga tridactyla | reverse complement strand
GTGTTATTTTGAAGACCTGGTTGGGACACTGAAGAAGCATGTAAAACTTTTTCCGAAAGTAAAAGCAATGGGTGTTTTAGGAGGTTTACTTGGCATTTGCTCTGACCAAGCATTCACAGATATTTGCCTTTATTGGCTGTTTTTTCTGGGTTCGCAGTTATCAGCAGGAAACAGAAGTGTCATTCTCTCTTGATCCTCAGTTTAGCAGAAAATACACACCAAAAGAGAGTGTGGATGGGGGAAACAAGATTGGAAAATACCAATAGTAACAATATAATCAACATCCTCAACTAAATTTCCTATTTTAAAATATTCCTGAGTCTTCATTTTAGTGCTAGCATAAAATTGCACAACCAAACACTATTCAGTTTAGAGAAGACACAAACGGTAGTCTGTTGCACAGGCATTCCCCAGGACTCAATAAAAAACATCATATATAAAAATTATCACTCTCCTTTTATTAAGCCAAGTAATTTGCCTACTAGTCAAGTTTTTAAACATTGAGTTAAAATAAATTTCTCCTTCTAAAGTTTAATCAAAACAAATTGAACTTTATTATTAAATATTCTGATTATCTTTAAATATCAACACGTGTTGTTCACTATTTTTATTGTCACCTGAGCTTGTATTTAGGATTAGAATATTTTCTTGCAACATAACTCATTTTTATAAATCTCAGAACTGATGATTTCAGCAGTCAGAAAGAAGAATTTCTATATTTATTTTAGTCAGCCAGCTTTTTCTGGGGGAATTAATCAAAACCTTCATCAGAATTCCCAATTTGCAGCCTACACCATTTGCTTCGGACTTGCCAATCCCCACAGTTCTGTGAGGCAATTTCTATAACTAATCTCTTAATATTTACGTGTGTGTGTGTGTGTGTGTGTGTGTGTGACATGTGGAGAATCTTAGCACAAGTATTATACATTTTCCTACTAAGAAGAAAATTTTTACATGCTCCATATTCAGTTAATTAGTCATTATGAAAATCTTGTGAATTTAAATATCTTGTGAATATATATATATAACATTTGGTATATTGACATATACTTTTCTTATCTACATCAGCAATTCAAATTTGTGCTTATGTTAAGCTTCCCATAGTGTTTTCATTGAAGTGTTAGTTATTTCATTTCAGCTTAACTTAAAAGATAGAGTTGAAATAGTTGAAAACAGGGAGAGTGTAGCTTTAGACTTAAATTTACCTCTGGGACAGATAGTTCCTTTATTTTGAAAAAAGCTCTACTACAAGGCAAATTAAGTTCTTTCCCACTGTTCATGGGAAAAATCTTAATGCGGAAGAGTAATACTGAGTTCAGCAACTCAGAAGATGCATCCTACAGAGTATCTTTCCTGGAGAAAATGGGGTGCACATTTTAGGAAACTTATGTCTCCACTACAGATATTTCCCTAGGCCCCATTCTGACCCTTTTCTAGCCTACTGCCCCCTTAGGATGAGGGATCAGCAAGGTTGAGGGAACATGCTCCCCTGAGCCTATCCTCCGGCTTCCTGACCACATTCTGGTTACCAAGGACCCATTAATTCAATGCCCAAACTTCCATGATCCTGCTCTCGGGTCCCAAATAGGCCTCTTTCCTGAGTCTGATTCCTAGAGTACACTCCTAGGCACAGAGGTATGTGGACAGAAATTAGATGAGCAATGTGAGGTGACCGCATGCGAGGCCCCTTAAAGTATGGAATGGAGCTGGCTGGAAGGAGAAGGGAGGTGGACCAGGGAGGGACTCCATTTGTACTCTTGTCTGGGCAACACAAATGTTAGAGGTATGCCTGTCCTCAGAGTAATAGTTCTCAAACTATTTTGTATTACAAAAATACAAAAAATGGTATTTTTGATAAGTCCTTTGGGATAGAAAATACTTCTTTTGAACTTTTTATTTATTTCAATTTGAATTTAAAAGCCCACATGTTATGTGTTTTTCCATGTTCTTGTGGAGATAGTGTGTGCATGTGTGTGTTCTTATCCAAAAATTTGCCCTCATGATACCAGCTGCAGAGAAATACACATAGGGCTGATATTTTAATTTGTTGTTGGCAGAGGGACCTGGGGAAGCCTTTGTGTGGCAAACTTGGTTAGGTAGCACTGATGTTATGGTTCTAAGACTGGATTATGCAGATCTTTGGAAATGTGTCAATGTTGGACAATGTGGTTCTGATATTTATTGAAGGCTATGGCGTAAGGACTGTGCCCCTTAAAGGGAGTGGATCGTCTAGGGAAAAATCAGTCCCATGGCAGAAAGTGAGCAATTAAGAGGTGGTTCTTAGACTGGAGTAAATGAGAATTCTCTATTTTCTCTCTTGTACTTGACAATTTCACCAGGAATCGAAGTTATAAGAATATTTTTTTCATTCTTGGAGGCAGAAGTGAGATACTCCTCTGTGTTAGTCAGGGTCTCCAGGGAAACAGAACTGACAGGAGATATCTGTAAATATTATGAGAAGTTTGTAAGAATTGTCTCATGTAACTGTGGGGATAGGCAAGTCCAAATTCCATAGGGCAGGCTGCAAGCTGCGATCTCCAATGAATGTTTTCAATGGGATTCCCCAGGAGAAGATGACTGGCTGAAGTAGAGATGGAAATTCTCTCTTCTGAATATTAAACTCATCATTTATCCTTTTAAAGCCTTCAGATGATTAGATGAGACTTCTCTGATTGTTGAAGGTAAACGCCTTAGTTCATTGGAGATGTAATTGGCCATAGATGCAATTACCTTACTGATGATTTAAGTCCAAGAAGTGTCCTCACAGTAACATTCAGGCCAGTACTTACTAAACCAAACAATTGGGCACCATAACCTGACCAAGTTGACACATGAACTTAACCATCAATCCCTGAACAGGGAAGTAGGCTAGCATCAAGAGATTGGACCCCATGGTCTTTAGTTATCACTTTTAATGATAGTTGTAAGATTTTACTTGTTTTCCTCTCTCATTCTACCTAAACCTGGGGCATTAGGGTAAAAACAGACCCATAATTCAGTTTTAGAGGCAAAGATCAAAGTGGTATCCTTTCCTCCTGAGGCCAGAGTGAGGATAAAGGATGGCTCATTAGCATTCAGGGAAGTGTCAGTCTTATGAAGCCATTGTCATCGCAGCAGCAGGATGGTGGGAAGATGAATAGGCCAATACAAATACCTATTACTGAGCACATTTGGGATAATATCTGGAAAACTCAGATATAGTGGGGGGACACTTTAAGGAGAGCTAGTTTCTGGTGATAATACCTCTGTAAATTGGCCTGACCCCATTTAAAAGTTCTGGACTGGACATTTGGGTCACATTCAGGGTGCTTTTTGAATGTTCCTTTGCATTTTTGTGCTCTGACCACATTATGATTGGGAGAATACTTTATGCTGGTTTCATGTAGCAGTCTGGACAGGACAATTCAGTCCTGAATTTCTGGTAGGAACAGCCCGATACTGCAGTGATACTTATAGTAATTGAAAAGAATTGTTCCAATTATGCACATTGCTTTCAGAAACAGTATGGTTAGAAAGTTATTCTCAGAGGTGGAGATGCTACAGAAAGCATAAGAAGGTGTTTGGGACTGTCAGTAAAAAGGGAAATGTAACCATAAAATGGTGGTGATGAGAAAGATAAAAATTACAGCGATGAGAAGGACAAAAATTTTAAAAGAGAGAGAGAAAATTGACATTTGAGTAGCAGGTTTGAGATTACATTATTACCCAGGCCTTAATGAAGCAGTCCATAGTTACTCAAAAGGAAACTAAAACCCGAAGAGCCCATAAAAACTTGGAAAGCCTTTGCTATTTTAAGGGATGGGTTATTTTGGAGAAGTCACAGGATTGCAAGAAATTGAAGCTTGTATGATTATTTAAACTGATAGGACATAGGTTTCAGAAGCCCAGGAGATGTGGCAGGTAAAATTTAACCATAAACAGGGTCTCATCTTGGCACTTTCAGGCTCAGTCTTGGGAAAGGTACCTAATTTCTATGCTCCTGTGACAAGTAGCCTGAGTCATGGTCTTGAAGAGCAATAAAGAATGACATCCTACATTCTACCCATATCAGAAAATCTTTGGGTGCTACCAAAGAGTGACACTGCATGGAAGGGGCCACACAGGTTTGTTTCAGTTTGCTAAAACTGCTGGAATGCAATGTGCCAGAAATGGATTGGTTTTTTACCAAGGGGATTTATTAAGTTACAAATTTATAGTTCTAAGGCCATGAAAATGTCCAAATTAAGGCATCCAGAGAAAGAGACCTTGACTCTGAAGAAAGGCCACTGGTATCCAGGTTCCTCTTTCAAATAGGAAGGTGCATTGTGATGTCTGCTGACCCTTCTCTCCAAAATGTCTCCAGACTTCTATGTGTCCTTCCTTGTTCCTCCTGGGCCATTTTTGTTTTGGAGTATCTTCTCTTGGTTTCATCTCCAAACATCTCTGAGCTCTGAGCTCTCTGTGTCCTCACATAAGAGACTCCAGTAAAGGATTAATTGGGTGGGTCACAACTCCAAGGAAACAACCTAATAAAAAGGTCCCAGCCACAATAGGTTTGCCCCGACAAGAATGGATTAAAAGAACATAGTCTTTTCTGCAGTACATAACAGATTCAAACCAGCACAAGGTACTATACTATTAGATATTAAATAGGAAGTTGAACTTCTGTTTAATGATAAATCTGTGTAATGGTCAATACTATGCCACAACTCAGGTTGAAACCATATTAGGCCTTAGGAAGGTGAGAGTGTGGTTAGCATAAATTGGTAGTTAGAAGATCCATGGAATGCAGAAATCACTAACACTGTTTAATTGAGTGTTGCTTCTTATTTTAAATTAATAGTCTATCAGTTCCCACAAAATCATAGAATCAGATGATACTCAATTCAAGCCTGCATCTCCTTTTAATACTTCTTCTCAATAAGATCCATCTGATTTTGCTTAATAATGACTCATAAAGAAAAGGTTTTATGACTTTCCTTGTTGGTATTTCCATAGTTGTCAGTCCACATCACCAGGAAATCTTTCTTTGTATCTCTTAAGAAACCTCAATAAAATTAATGAGTAACTATATCTTACTCCTGAGTGGGAGGGAAAGATAAAGGAATATGAGTCTGCCAAACCAAAGGTGGATGAAGCCTTGCTTAGTTTGAAGGTTGAGCCTCCAGAATTATTGAGGCAACTTCTGGGGATGAATCATGGAGTGAGGTATGATTGGTTCCTGGTCCATCCCCTTTTGAATTAGGGAGAGGCAAATGGAACTGTGCCAGAGATTACTAGTATAAAACAGTAGAAACTCACCCTGCTTCTGAAACGTTCAGAAGTTTTGGAGGCAGCCATTTAGATGATATCCACCATGTAAAAAACATCCCATTGAACAGTAAAGAGATCTTAAGGGATTTTTCTTTATTTATAAAGATAGACATTTATGATCAATTTTAATGACCATTTTAAAATTATAACATGGTGCAAAATAGAGTGGCCTATTAAGCAGTCAAGCTACTGACTTGGGGGAGGTGGGAAGCAGATAGGGCAGTCTTAGAAATGGCTGAGGCATTTCAGTGAAATCATATATTACCACCATTAAAGGCAAAGAAAATATGAATTACTCTAACATATTCCAAATGGAAGTTACTCAAGAATTTTATAAGGCCAGCCATGAAGAGAGATTAAAAACCAAGTTAAACTCAGATTATATGATTGCTGGCAATTTAGTTCATGGCAAAGAAGTTTTGACCAGCTATTTAAAAACTGTAGAAAAGAACCAAGAGAATTATTGCAGCTTCCAAGCTGGGACTCAGGGAACAATGAAATGAGCCAGTCAAGGGAAAATTGGGGCCAGAAATCTGTGCTGATAAAGACTAGTTGTTGGAATCCTAGAACAAGGTCAGGGACTTTGGGATTTGAGCAACATTCATCAAAGCAGGCTTTCGCAATGGAGTAGGGGAAAAAAGATAGGGAAAAGCCAAGTACTGTCTGTATATCAGTATATATCAGCATAGCTTCAATTCCAGCCCCAAATTCTGGTCTCTGTCCTTTTCGAAGCAACAAAGACAACAGCCCAAATTTCCAGCTGGCAGAAAATCAGCACAGATCCAGACAAGCGGGAGAAGGCCATCGTGCATCTTAAAGTGCTCCAGTACAAATCAGTGAAGGGCATCCTTCCTTCAGGTAGATGTAACCCAGTGTTAGTCCTCAAGGGTTATGGAGTGGATTGTATGCTGGCTGTCAGGCCCAGTCAACTGGGGCCCACATGGAGGACAAAACATGCACAAGTGCCCTCGGGCGCTCTGCAAGTGTGGGTGACATCAGTGATTCCTACCCCTAGGACCCCACTCCACTGATTCAGGGTTTCTGGAGTAAGAATTTTGGAAAATTTAAGAAAATGTTCTCCTTAAAATTAATGTATTTTTTTTTTTGCAAAAGTTGTACATGCATACTGAAATCAAAATCAAACAATTCAGATGTGCATGAAATAACAAGGGAAAGCCCACCTGTCCTCACTACTGCACTCCCACTCCCCAGGGTAAACCATTCGTTTTAGATTTTCCTTGTGCACATAAAAATGTATCTATATTATCTATATTAATGTGTCATACAGGTTAAAAGTTATGACACGATTTTTGCAGACTTACCCTATGCATTTCTTCGTCCCCCACCCTTGAAAAAAAGAGGCTTTTTCTGCCTTGACATTCATGCTCTTGGATGTGGAGAAGAGCTCTAGAGCTTGAAGGAGATGCAGGTTTGTGCTGTTTGTGCTGTCAGGGTCTTGGCAGGAAACAATGGCACACTCACACTGGGTAATTGAGAAGAGTTTAATTAGGGGACTATTTACAAAGGGGTGGGCAGGGTTTAAAGAAGCTAAAAAGAGAGGCTGAAGTATCCTGGCAGCTGTGAGTCTCCAGAGGTCGTGGAGCAAGGAGTGGGAGTAGCTATTGGAACGTAATCAGAGGTCCACCTAACAAGAGCTGTGCTGCAACCCAGCACAGAGGGATCCAGCAGAAAATACTAACTGACATCACTCTCCTCTCTTCCTTCTATCTCCTGCCAAGACTCCCTGCTGGCCCTCCAATTGGAAGCCAAAAGGCAAAGGGACCTGGTGAAACAATACATGTACATCTAAAATTCAGCCTCCCAGGCCACAGAGCAGGGCAGAGAAGGCATTTGGAGAGGGAACTGGAGGACATCAGCATAATATATCTCTGACGTTCTATCTTTGGTGGTAGGAGTAGGGGTGGATATAAAATGCTAGAGCCCTGTATGTGAGGAAAAAGAGGGGTTTAGGATTTTTAGAGAAAGCCAAAGAGCCTTGAGTTATGTCACTGTGCTAATGCTGCTGCTGCTATGTCTGTATGTGTGTAGTGAGGGAGGAAGAAATAGAGAGACACACTTACATGGAAATACAGACACAAAAGATTTAAATGAAATTTTCTGAGGGTTATAAATGGAATGCTCTTTGATGGTTTTCATGACACACCCATAAAAGTTGTTTCGTTTTCAGTCACTGTGTGTTGTTGCTTTTTTTCTCCTCCGATGTGTGCAAAGATTTTTATACAAGGAGGTTCATAATACCATATTCTTATATGCAGAGAAAAAAAGACTGGAAGGAAATATAGCAAAATGTTAATAGAGTTCATCACTGGAAAGTGGGATTAGAGATGATTTTTATTCCTTATTCTGTGCTTTTCAGTATTTTCTAAACTTTTGAACATGAACATAGCTTATTTTTGCAATAGCTCAGGCTTGGTCCTCGGCCCTCTCCCTTTCTTTATTTACATACTTCCTTGGTGCTCTCATATGGTGTCATGGGTTTAAATATCATCTATATTCTGAAAACTCCCACATTTGTATTCCTAGACCACACTTTTCTCCTGAAATCCAGACTTATATGACCAGCTGCTCCCTTGACATCACCCCTTGGGGTCTCAAAGTCAGCATGTCTAAAACAGAGGTCTAAATATTCACTCCCTCTCACTCTGATTGCCTGACCTCTTCTTTTTTAAAAAAAAAAATTTTTTTATTGTATAAATATAACATATGCAAAGCAAAGAAAGAAAAGCAATAATTTTCAGAACACTCTTCCACAAGTAGATCCCAGAGTTTGCCCTGGGCTACCATACCATCCTCTCAGATTTTTCCTTTCTAGCTGCTCCAGAATATAGAAGACTAGAAGGAATAAATGCTTTTTTTTATCGTCACAATTTACTTTTTTTTTTGCAAGAAATAACATATATGCAAAAAAGCAATTAATTTCAAAGCACAGCACAACAATTAGTTGTAGAATAGATTTCAGTTTGATATGGGTTACAATTCCTCAATTTTAGGTTTTTTCTTTTAGCTGCTCTAAGATACTGAGACGAAAAGAAATATCAATGCAATGATTCAGCAATCATATTTGTTTCTTAAACCCGACCTTCACTGTATAACTCCACCATCACTTTTGATCTTTCTCTCACTCTTTAGGGGTATTTGGACTATGGCCATTCTAACTTTTTCATTTTGGAAGGGGCTGTCAATAATATGGGGTAGGGAGATGGAACTAGCTGATGTTCTGGAGAGGCTGGGCCCTCTAGGTTTCATGACTTATCTGGTCCAGGGACCCATCTGGAGGTTACAGGTTTCTGGAAAGTTACCCTGTGCATGCAACCTTTCTAGAATCTTATACATTGCTCTATTAGGTGTTCTTTAGGATTGGCTGCAATGATTTTGGTTGGGGTTTGACAAATTATGATAGGTAGCAATGTCTAACTGAAGCTTGTGTAAGAGTGACCTGCAGAGCAGCCTCTCGACTCTATTTGAACACTCTCAGCTACTGATACTTTATTAGTTACATTTATTTTCCCCTTTTGGTTAGGCTGGAATTGTTGGTCCCACGGTGCCAGGGCTGGACTCATCCTTGGGAATCATCTCCCATGTCGCCAGGGAGACCTTCACCCCAGACGTCATGTCCCATGTGGGGGGGAGGGGCAATGGTTTCACTTACAGAGTTGAGTTTAGAGAGAGTGAGGCCATATCTGAACAACAAAAGAGGTCCTCCAGAAGTAACTCTTAGGCATGGCTATAAGTAAGCTAAGCTTCTTCGCTACCTACATAAGCTTCACAAGAGTAAGCCTCAAGATCAAGGGTTTGGCCTACTGATTTGGGTGTCCCTAATGTTTGGTACAGTATCAGGGGTTTCCATGATGGTAAAGTTTAAAAATTCCGTATTTTTTCTCCCATCCTTCAGGGGACTTTGCCAATACTTTTTGATTATCTGCTTACTGTATTCTAGGATATACCCAGGCATTACATTAAACTATAGAGGATTAAAGGCCCTCATTCTTATTCTGGGCTCCCTGTGTTTCAGTTGTTCAATGAGCTATCCAGACAGGTTGAGTTAGATTATGTGCTATAGATCATTTAGGTTCTGGACAAAATAAACTTTTTTTCCTTTGGTCTCAAAGAATGGGTGCGGTTATGAAATATAGACAATGTCTTCCTTACCCCTATGTTCCCTGACCTCTTTTTTACCCAAGACTGATGGCTTAAAAAATATTTTTTTCCTAGCTAATTCACATGGTACAAATTAAAAAGTATAATAAGTTAACCATTATAAAAATAAATCCCCCTTCTACTCTGGGTTTTGTTTCCTGGTTCCCTATGTATTGAGTTCTTCTCTGACAAAGCAGCCACAGTAACCTCTTTCTTACACTCTTCAATAGTATTCTATGTGTATATAAATATATGTGAATATAAACTCCTTTTCTGTTTACATAAAAGTTAGCATCTGTTACCTATTGTTTTGGGTCTTGCATTTTTCACTTAACAGCCTATCTTGGAATGAAAGAAAGAGCTAAAGTGGAGAGTGGAGGCTTAAAGAGTGAAGAAAAGGGGCATAGAGAGGGGATAATTCAGGCTCAAAGGTGGACTTGGGCAGACAGTGAACAGTGATTCTGGGAGTTGCAGTTGGGGTTGGTCAGTGAATGCTATGGGTATTTGATAAATGTCAAATGAGCAAGTGAATGAGCAAAACAAATGAATGTCAGTGTTGGGCTGCCTCATTTAGAGTTTGGAGAAGAAGGCCAGTGTTTTCCCAAAGTCTCTGATCCCAAGAATTTCCCAGCACCCTTAGTACAAGCAGATACAGGTTCTAGCTCTGTAGACTTGGAGGTCTGGGATGGGGCCCTGGACTCTGCCGTTCAAAGCAGCCCCAGGTGGACCTGCTGTAGCCAGTTTCAGAGCCACAGTGGAACTTGGTGAGATCATTCATGCATCAATGCTGCCAGGCACATAGTGAGCACAAAATAAAGATTATTATTATCTAAAAAATAAACTAATAAAAAAAGAACTACCTATCTTGGAGATATTTCTCTTCATATATAATTATTCACTCTCTTTTATGCCAGAATAGCATTTTATTGTGTGAATGAGGGCTGTTTTTTTTAATGAAACCCTGTGTGCTGAGCACTAGACTGCTGCATTCCATATATATATGGAACATAAATTTTTAATATAGAAATTGTACCATATCAGTCTCATTATTTACTCTTGCTATCTCCAGCAGGCTTTGGAACTCATCATAGCATCACAGCATAGATAGAACTGTGAGACAGTGGGCAGAGAATCCTCAGAGAGTGACCAAGAGCTGAAGGGTTGAGCATATCGATAGAGAAGCCACTCCAAGACAACAGCTCACCTGTAGTAGACATTTTGCAGAAATGCCCTGGAGAAAAGTAAAGTTTCCTTAGCAATCAATTGAAGACGATTTGATTGAATTTGTTGAAAACCCAGATTAAAAAACAAAATAACAGGAATTGAGTACTCTCCACGATTGGCATTGATCCCTGTAATTCAAGAAAGTAATCACTTCAGCATAGATGAAATGAATCAGCAGAAACTACCTAATAAAAGAAGGAGGAAAGAATTATACCAGAGCAGACACCATTTCCTTCCCAATATCTGCCAGAAGGATTTATTAAATCCTAGGAATAAAATTTGCAAGCTAAAATTGGAATCCTAATGTATGCATATATTGGGCTATATATACTTTTGCTAAAACTGATTATATTGAGAGATTTATATTGGACTTATTTTCTAGCATGGGTTGAGTTATCAAATAATCCTATTGTTATTTTTAAAAAATCCCGATTTAATTCTTGTAGACATGGATGTATAGAATGGGCTCACATTCTAATCTAGCAATTCTGACAATTGCAGGCTTGATTTTTTTTTCAGATTCCCAAACCTTTTGTTTGTACATTAAAAAAATTATGCATTCTAATAATTAAAATCATTTGAACAAAATAGCACTCTGATAAAACTTCATTTTATAGCCTTCATGACACCTTGGATCAGCTTTGCTTTTACTATGGATTCACTGTCATCCCATTCAACCCCATCCTACACCAACAGACAATTCTTTTCCTTTCTTGCCAACCAGACAGGCAGATGGCCGACAGCAGGGACGGCCTTCCTTGTCAGTAGTTGTAGATGTTTTGGTATGTAAAGGGATTAGAATGGTCATTTAAACTTGATCCTATCTCTTTGCATCTTCAAAGTTAACAGCTAAGAGAAGTGAAAATAAGAAGCCAACACTTATGGTATGTACAGTGAATATTTGTGGTGCGTACCTCATTATCATTTGCCTGCTTGCTTCTCCTGTTCGGTTGTTTCTTTTGAAGGTAATGAATCTTTCTCTTGAGTCTCAATCTTCAGTTTTGACTCACTGAATTTCTCTATCTCAGTCATTTTGACTGAAGTTATGTACCACAGCCATTTGAAGTTATGTACCACAGAAAAACATGTTCTTAATCTTAATCTGTTTCTGGGGGTGTGAAACCATTGTAAATAGGATCTTTTGGTGACATTATTTAAATTAGGGTGTACTGGTTTGAATCTGTTGTGTACCTCAGAAAAGCCCAGTTCTTTAATCCTCAATCAATATTGCTGGGTGGGAGCTTTTTTTTTTTTTAAAACTTTTTTATTA
>PVIY010059397.1:0-12075 GCA_004026745.1 Myrmecophaga tridactyla | reverse complement strand
TTGATGATGATTGAACAATGATATAGCTTTCACAATGAGACTCTGTGAATGTGAAAACCCTGTGTCTGATGCTCCTTTCAGCTACTATATCAACAAAAGAGTAGAACATATGGAATAAAAATAAATAATAGGGGGAACAAATGTTAAAATAAATTTAGTTTGAAATGCTAATGATAAGTGAAAGCAAGGGGTAAGGGGTCTGGTATGTATAATCTTTTTTTCTCTATTATCGTTTTATTTCTTTTTCTGATGTCTTTTTATTTTTTTTTTCTAAATCGATGCAAATGTTCTAAGAAATGAGGAATATGCAACTATGTGATAATAATAAGAATTACTGATTGTATATGTAGAATGGAATGATATCTTAATGTTCTTTTGTTAAGTTTTTTTAATTAATAAAAAAAAAATATCTCTGGGGAGGGGCTGAAGGCTAACCATCGCTGAATGATTTGCTTATTTAGTAAATCATGTCCTTCACAAACCCTTACTTTACTCCTCTCTGTCTTTATACTCATCTGTCTTGTCAGCTAGTTTAAACTGTCCCCACCCAATGTAATGGGAAACCTAGGATGGTAATGTAGACTAATTCACTGCCTTAATAAATGACCTACCATTCCTTTTATCATCACACTCAGAGTTTCACTGGAAATTTAGCTGAGATTTGCAACCTACTTTACTGTAGTTGCTACATTACTGAACTCACATACAAATTCATTTCAAATGAACAAAATTTTCATTATTACAGAATTGAGAAAAAATTTTAAAATCAAATGTCTAGTCTCAAAGTTTGGATTATGGCTATGAGGACTTCAATATTCATCTGTAGAAAGAAAATATTAAAATCTAGATGACTTCTAAAGTGCCTTTCAATTTTAATACTCAATGATTCTATTATTTCTACTTGGTTGAATCAATGGGAAATTGACATTAGCAGAATGATATAAAGCAATTTTTGATCTAGGCTACACTAAAGCTACTTGATTCATAGTCAAAGGTATTTATTAGAATACTGAGCTAAAAATGTGACTGGATTCTGCAATCTATGCAAAGATGTTCTAACTGATGGGAGGGGAAAACATTCAATCCGGAGTGCCAGCAATTCCTCTGTGAGCTGGCGTGCAGTGGCAGGGAGAGTGTGGGGTCAGTGAAGCATCAAGTTACAGACCAAATTAAAGGTCTGGACAAGAGTGGCAGGGTCTAATCATCCACTGTCTGAGGCTGCCAGACCTGGATCTACTGCCCATGCTCCCTCACAAAGGACTGTGCTACGTGGATTAACCATACAAACTAAGCGCTTCAAGCATTTTTTATTAAAAGGCCTTCTAGTTCCTAATAGATCTTTATGGGATTATTTCCTTGAAGTTTTTAGTTCTGTCATTAAAATTTCCATGAAAAAGTAATCAAAACCTAATGCTTACAGTGTTTTGTCACAAAGAAAAATATTGTGGGTTTTTGCTCCTATTAAAAACATGTGTTACATAAAAATACATAATTATGTAAGTCCCAGACAGTGCACACACATATACACCAAAACCTTAGGAAAATAATGATAATAGTTTTGCCTAAACCAATGAAATTCATAAAGTAATACTATGCTGTGTCCACAACTCCCCTCATTAAGCCAGTATTTTGCAAAGGTCAGCAAGCAATGACTATTTCTGAATAGTTTGTGGCACAGGCTAAAAAGACTAGATCTATAGGGATGAATTAAGGTCACATTTAAAATTCAAATACAGAATTTTCTGGATTGGGTTGGCTACGTGTACATCTGCACTATTTTTCCTGGGGGAAATTTAATTTTAGAAAGGAGAAAAAGTTTGCCAAGAAAACAATCATGTTGGCTCAACAACTACATAAGTTCAAAAAGTTTAACAGCCTCCTGCTTGTCCTTAATATCCTTATATTTGATCTCTATTTCATAATAGGTTTCTCATCGCATAAAAAGAAATGAATGTTTAATTATTATATCTATGATGTTTTTAAAAAATTAGTCCTTCACCTCAATTTTCCAAATATGGGCAAATAAAAATTATGATTTCCCTGGTAGTTACTCTGTGATAATCTGTTAAGTACATACAAAATAGCTCGGGCACATAGATGGATCTATGTGAAAAGCAGCCAATGGACTTCTATGCAAGGTGGAGAAGCATTCTTTATGGAAATTCAAATACAATGTAAATTATGGGCATCCACTTGTTAAGTTTATTTTTATTGTGGTAACATACAAACTAACATCTCCCATCCTAACCGCTTTCAAGTATACGACTCAGTGGTGTTGTTACATATACAAGGTTTGGGGTACCTGTTCTTAACCTATGCAGAGTAGAGAAGCTTGTTCAAATAACTAGGAGTATAAACAGGACCCAAATTAATGAATATGATCATTCTTCCTCCTGGTTCCCAAAGAGAAATGTCCCGTTGGTTCTTTCGCCTGAAAACAAGCAATATGTTAAAATGCCCATGGTCTGCATTATGTCATCAACAGACAGCCACTCAAGGGAGATTTTCTGATTCCCACGGGGATGGGCCATAGCCCTTCCTAATCACCAGTGTCCTTGTGAAGAAATGAATTCTTACAGTTTAAATATTGATTGTTTAAAAGCTAACTCTAACCAGGGTTCTTAGAAGCCTTTCTCATCACCCTACATCTGAGTTCCAAATGAAAGTTAACCCTCCCTTCCCCAAATTGTAGACTCAGAACCAATGATCCCGCAACAAACTCATCATCTTGAGGGGAGGTGGACTGGGGGGTTGCACCTTCCTTTTACTCCTTTTTTATTCTCTCCTCACAGTTCCATTTCCAGGTGCCACTTACCAACATTTGGGTGTCCCCCACCTTGTGGCGATCTTACAGATAACTTCAAGAGGTTACGGGGAGAGGGCACAGCGCCGTCACCGTCTTTTCAGTATAGACAAGACTGCACCCCTAAACCCCAGATCTTCTGGGTCAGGAACTCAGTGATGCGACCTGGATTTTTCCCCCAAGGCCAGGGTGAGAGCTATTGCTTTAGGCTGTGATAAAGTTCTACCACCACAGTCCTCCAAAATACCTTGCAAACTTACCACAATATTTAATTTTTTTTTGGAGGGGCGGGAACCCCAAAGAACCCCAACCTATGGTTTCGTGCAGATCAAAAGATAAGACGGAACATTTACCTTGATCAGGAGTCAATATTCTCTCCCAAAGTTTGGATAGCAACGGAAAAGAAAAAAAAAAAGAAAAAAAGAAAGGTATGTTCTGGAAGGGGAGGAGTTGTGATATTTCAGCCTGGAAATTATTACAGATTGCTCAGGGGGAAACGGTTAGCGCCACACACCTGGAGAGGGTGGAGGACCGTGTGCCTCTGCCCTGAAGCGGCCCCTCTAGAGAGGCCCCCGGGATGGGAAGCAAACGAGAGGAGGCGGGGGTCCCGCGGGCTTCGGGTAGAACCTGGGACCGCGGAGCGTCGGATCCCCTGCAGGCCAAGCCCCTGGGCTCAGCCCGGCGGGAGGGGAAGCGGGGAAGGGGCGAGGGAGAGAAGAGGAGGTGACAGCCTGGAGGAGGCCGAGCCGGCACCTGGTACCGCGGGCCCGGGCCGCGCGAATGCGAGGGGGGCCACCCAGGGCGCCTCCTTACCTTGCGACCGAAGTCCGAGTGAGAGCTGGGAGACCCTGGGCGGGGGCGAGGGCGAGGGCGTGCGCCCCGCTGGGGTTCCGCTGTCAGCTCGCGGGAGCAGCAGCTTCAGGTATCAAAGGCATTCGGGTCTCCTAGCAACCAGCCCCTCCGGGCGTCTCAGCCCCCTCCTCCGCCCCCAGCCGGAGCTGCCCTGCCCCCTTCAAGCCCCTGCGTCGACCCTGCCCGGCTCCCTCCAGAAGCCCCAGCCTGAGCGCCCTCCTCTCGGCGTTCCCCCGCGCGGCGAAGCCTCTCCCCCAGCTGTTGATTCCGGAGCGCGGTGGCCCCCTCCGGTGCCGTCCTCCCCCAGCGCGCACACACACGCGCGCACGCCTCCCCAGATGCGCAGGCCACTTAGGAAACAGACAGCGAATGTGGTCTTTGGAGTTCTGGCTCCGGACAACTTCAGAAAACCCTCTTAGAATCTTCCCTCTGAGTTTCCAGATAGGGCACCACTGACTTTTATCCCCGGCCTCTCACCTCTTTCATCTTAACAGTTAGATCACTTAGCATATTCGTGTAAGGAGTGAGCTCTGGGAATCTCCTGCTAATCATTTTACTTTTTCTAAAATAACTCCCTCCGTTCATTTAAATAATGTAGGCATCGCCACTATTTTTAAACGTAGGTTGCTAGGATTTTAGATTGGCCTTGGGAAGGATGGATTCTGCTGCGCAAGACAGGGCAAGTCTCTTTTGCCAGCATTGTTGATACCTGCCACCTGCCAAGGCCCCAAGTGAATGCAAGAGCAGTTAATTACCCCCTGGCGTTGGTTACTGAGTATGCCTGGATCCTCATTTAGGGGTAGACCCAGTTCTTAGGCCCAGAGTCTGGGGAGGAGCAGATAGATATATTCAAAGAAGAGAGTTCTAATGGAGAATGCAGAAGCAAGGGGCAAAACTATGAAACAACATAAAAGATAAGAATGATGGGAAGGGATCCATGAAAACATCACTGTATCAACATGCAGGAGTTGGGAAGGCATAATCCCCACTGGGAATGTGAAAGGTGAGCTGTTCAATGGCACTCTGTTCATTCATTCATTCATTCATTTACTAATTGATTCAATAAATTTATCTATCCCAGCTTAGAGGCAGTTATTTGTAGTCAGTCATGCTATACTTTAAAGAATGCCAAGAATTAACTTCTCCACCAGTTTATAGCAAGGTCCTGGAAAATGCACATACCAATTACAGAGACACCTTATTAATCCATTACCTTTCTAAATTTCATCAGATGACTTTCTAATCACAGGGCTGGAAAAAATGGGCATTTTCTAAAACTGTCATGTTTTCATATCAGGCAGGAAGTAGATATTGAAAGTAAACGCATCAAGCAAGTCATTGTAAGTGAGTGGAGGAGTTTAGGTGATGTAGGAAGAGGTGCAGGCCGGGCAGCACAAAGATGCTGGCACGCATTCATTCTGCCAGTATTTACTGAATTCCCACCATGCTGGGAATAGAAGAGTTAACAAAGAAAAAAGCAAAATCCCTGCCTTCACCAAGTTGAATGGGGCGATAAAAAAGTGAACTGGAGAAGGCAAAGCCAGGGGCAGTATACATGAAGCCTAGAGGAAGTGACTTTTAAACTGAGACTGGAAGAGAGAGTAATTTGACTGATATAGTAGAAGAGGGGGAGAAAGAGTTTTCCAGATAGGGAGAAGAGCATGGACAGAAAACCGAAGGTGAGAAAGAGCATGGCAGTTGCAAGAATTTTAAAAAGTTCCTTATAGCTGGAGGATCTGTTCCCAGGTAGGTAAAGGGAGGGTAGGAGGAAGAATGGAGAGATAAGGCCGAAGAGGTAAGTGGAGGCCATACGCCAGATCGTGTGTGTCTTCTAGGCTATGTTTTTTTTGTTGTTCTTGTTTTTGTTTTTTTAATGCAGTTTATTCTACAGACAATAAGGAAGCACTAAAATGTTAAAGGCAAGATCAGAGTTTTGAGAAGGACTGTGGCTGCAGGTAAAGAACAAATGAGGGTAGGAAGTGAGGATAAGAATAAAGAAGATAATTCAGAGAGAAGAGCTCTAAAAGAACATTTAATCATGAGCACCAACTTGTAGATCCTTATGCCTTTGTCGAATCTAAGTCAGTCCCAAGATAAGTGCCAATCTAGACAAGATTTTCCTGGAAGAGAGGTATGCGGGGAGAAGAGTCAGTGGTGGTAATCAACTGAGAAACAGAAGTGAACAGAAATTAGAGACCAAAAGTAAATGATTTTTTTTCCAAAATATTTTATTTGTATGGTAAATCTATCTCATACAATTCAAGGATGAAAAGAGTGTTGGTTTGTAATTGAGTAGTGAAACAAAGGAAAATTTGACAAACAGAAGTCAGTCTCATATATATCACACATTTCTTACTATGTTATAGCAATCATATCCCTGTTCCCTTCTCTTTTTTAACTTTTTTTATTGAGATGATTAACTATTTTAAAGTGAACAATTGAGTGGCACTTAGAAAATTCACAGTGTTATACAACTACCACCTCTCTCTAGTTCAGAAACATTTTCCTTACCTCAAAGAGAAACCCCATAAGCAGCTACTCTTCATTCCCTTCTCCCAGCCCACAAATCTACTCCCTATCTCTATGGATTCACCTATTCTGGATATTTCATATAAATGGAGTCATATAATAAGTGACCTTTTGTATCTAG
This sequence comes from Myrmecophaga tridactyla, assembly GCA_004026745.1. Taxonomy (NCBI): domain Eukaryota; kingdom Metazoa; phylum Chordata; class Mammalia; order Pilosa; family Myrmecophagidae; genus Myrmecophaga; species Myrmecophaga tridactyla. The sequence continues at coordinate 5,770 of PVIY010059397.1, read as the reverse complement.
CGTCTTTTCTTAGCATTAATGTTTTCAAGATTCATCCATCTATCACTACTTCATTCCTTTTCCTAGCTGAATAATACTTCATTGTATGTATAAGCCTTAATTTGCTTACCTATTCATATCTGGATGGACACCTAGGTTGTTTCCTAAATGTGAATAGTGCTGATATGAACATACATGTACGTGTATGTGCTGTTTGAAACTGTCGGGTATCCCAGAAAAGCCATGTTCTTTAATCCTCATTCAGTGTTGCTGGGTGGGATCTTTTTTATTGTTTCCATGGAGATGTGACCCACCAATTACGGTGGTAGCTTTTGATAAGGTGATTTCCATGGAGATGTGTCTCCACCTACTCAAAATGGGGTTGCTTACTGGAGCCGTTTAAGAGGGGACCATTTTGGAAAAAAATTTAGTGCCAACAGAACCCACACAGCCAGATTTTTGGAGATGCAGAAGGAAAATGCCCCCAGAGAAGCCTTATGATAATGAGAAGAGAAAGCTAGCAGATGCCATGAGCCTTCCCGGGTGAAAGAGGTGTCTAGAAGCCAGAGACCCCAGCAGATGCCAGTCACTGTGACTTCCTAGCTAACAGAGGTGTTCCGGATGACATTAGCCTTTCTTGAGGGAGAGTAACCTCTTGTGAGTACCTTAATTTGGACATTTTCACGACCTTAGAACTATAAACTTGCAACTTAATAAATTCCCTTTTTTAAAGCCATTCCATTTCTGGTACATAGCATCCCAGCAACTTTAACAAACTAAAACAATGTATTTGTTTGTTTGAAGCCGTGTTTTCAGTTTTTTGGGGTACTAGGAGTGGAATTCCTAGGTCATGTGATAGTTCTATGTTTTAACTTTTTGAGAAATTGCCAAACTGTTTTCCGCTGAAACTGAACCATTTTACATTACCACCAGCAATGTACCAGTGTTTCAATTTCTCCACATTCTCACCAACACTTATAATTTTTTATCTTTTGTATTCTACTCATCTGTCTGGGTATGAAGTGGCATCTTATTGTGATTTAGATTTGCTTTTATTTAATGATGAATTATACTCAGCATCTTCTCATGTGCTTATTGGCCATTTGTTTATCTTCTTTGGAAAAATATCTACTCAAGTCATTTTCCCATTTTCTGAGTTCTCTGCCTTTTTTTGTTGTTGTTGTTGTTGCTGCATTGTAAGAGTTTTTAATATACCCAGCATACTGGACCCTTAGAATTTGCAACTATTTTCTCCCTTTCTATAGGCTGTATTTTCACTTTCTTGATAATGTGCTTTAATGTACAAAGTTTTCAACTTTGGTAAAGTAGAATTTATCTATTTTTTTTCTGTTGATCATGCTTTTGGTGTTACATCTCAGAATCTATTGCCAAATCAAGGTCATGAAGATTTCCCCCTATGTTTTCTTCTAAGAGATCTATGGTTTTAGCACTAATATTTAGGTAATTGATCCATTTTGAGTTAATTTTTGCGTATGTATGCGATATAGGTCCATCTTCATTCTTTTGCATGTACGTACCTATTTGTCCCAGCACCAATTGTTAAAAAGAGTATTCTTTCCCCATTAAATGGTCTTGGCATTCTTGTAGAAAATCAACTGGCCTCCCTCTTCTTCTGAGAGTCATTTTTTTGTTTTGTTTTGTTTTTTAAAACAGTTGTAGGTTTCCAGAAAAATCATGCAGAAGGTAGAGAGTCCCATATACCCCCCTTAAGCAAACAGTTTTTCCTATTATTAAGAGTATGATACATTTTTTAAAATTGCTGAGCCAATATTATTATATTAACTAAAGTCTATTGTTTACATTAGGGTTCATTCTTTGTGTTGTACAGTTCTATGGTTTATTTCTTTTAAAATTTTTCATTGTGGTAACATATAGACAAAATAAAATTACCCATTTTAACCACTTTTAACTATATAATCCAATGGTGTTACATAGTTATATATATATATATAGTTATATATATACTATATATATATATATATATAACGTGTTATATTCACAATGTTGTGCTACCATTACCAAAACCAATTACCAAAATTTTTCCATTATCCCAAACAAAAACTTTATGCCAATTAAGCATTAACTCTCTACTCCTTACGCCAATCCTCACTTCTGATAACCTGTATTTATGAATTTTCATATTCTAATTATTTTGTATCAGTGATATCATACAATATTTGTCCTTTTCTCTCCAGCTTATCTCACTCAACACAGTGCGTTCAAGGCTCATCCATGTTGTTGATGCATCGGAACTCATTGTTTTTTAAGGCTGAATAATATTCCATTATATGTATATACCACATTGTGTTTATCCATTCATCTGTTGATGAACATTTGGGTTGTTTCCACCTTTTAGCTATTGTGAATAATGCTGCTCTAAACATCAGTATACAAATGAGTGCTATTTTATTTCTATTATCCTTCACTCTGATGGTCATATTGTTTTAAGACCTTTTTCAATTTGAATCCATATGCCTCATATTAAAGCCCATGCTTTTCCCACTGGGCCACATTCTCTAGATTTGCTAAGGTTTTTTTTTATTTTGAGAAATCTTCACACATATACAGTCCAGACATAGTATACAATGAATGGGTCACAATCTCATCGCATAGTTGTGTATTCATCACCATAATCATTTTTAGAACAATTGCATCACTCCAGAAAAAGAACTAAAAAGAAAAAGAATAAATTCATACATCCCATACCCTGTACCCCTCCCTTTCATTGACCACTAGCATTTAAATCTATCCTTTTTTTTTTTTAACCTCTTATCCCCGGTTTTATTTATTTATTTTACCTTACTTTTTAACTCATCTGTCTATACTCTGGATAAAAGGAGCATCAGACATAAGGTTTTCACACTCACATGGTCACATTATAAAAGCTCTGTAGCTATACAATTGTCTTTAAGAATCAAGGCTACTGGAACACAGCTCAACAGTTTCAGGTACTTCCCTGTAGCCACTCTACTACACAATAAACTAAAAAGGGATATCTATATAATGCATAAAAATAACCTCCAGGATAACCTTTCGACTCTGAAGTCTCTCAGCCACTGAAACTCTATTTTGTCTCATTTCTCTCTTCCCCTTTTTGGTTAAGAAGGATTTCTCAATCTCATGATGCTTGGTTCTAGCTCATTCTAGGAGTCTTGTCCCACATTGCCAGGGAGATTTATACCCCTGGGAGTCATGTCCCACATAGGGGAAAGGGCAGTGAGTTCACCTGCCGAGTTGGCTTAGAGAGAGAGGCCACATTTGAACCACAAAAGAGGTTCTCTGTGGGTGATTCTTGGGCAGAATTACAAGTAGGCTTAGCTTCTCCTTTGCAGGAATAAGTTCCATACGGGCAAACCCCAAGATTGAGGGCTCAGCCTATTGAATTAGTTGTCCCCACTGCTTGTGACAATATCAGGAATTCCCCAGATGGGGAAATTTAATGTTTCCTCCTTTCTAGCCAGTCCCCTGAGGGGATTTTGCAAATATTTTTTATTCTCTGCTCAAATTACTCTGGGATATATCAGGGCATCACACTATCCTGTACAAACCTATAAGATCTCATGCCCTATTCAAGATTCCATGTAACTATGGTGTTCAAATAAATTGATCATACAAGTTAAATTAGATAATGCACAACCAAAAAATGTAGTTTTTACCAAATAAACACCTCTCCCTTTGGTCTCACATAGAAGTTGAAGTTTTAAAATATGGACCATATCATCCTTTACCCTGTGTGCCAGTTTGAAAGGATAATGTACCTAGAAACCCATGTTTTAATTCTGCTCCATCTTGTGGAGGCAACAGTTTCTTTTAATCCCCATTCAGCACTGTAGGTTGGGAACTTGATTAGATTTTCTCCACAGAAAAGAGACTTACCCAATTGTGGGTATTAACCTTTGATTAGAGGGAGATGTGACTCCACCATTCTAGGTGGATTTTGATTAGTTTACTGGAATCCTTTAAAAGAGGAAATATTTTAGAAGGTTTGGAGTCACAGAGACCATGCAGCTAAAGACCTTTGGAGATGAAGAAGGAAAACTCCCCTGGGAGAGCTTCATGAAACAAGAAGCCTGGAGAGAAAACTAGACGTAGCCATGTTCTCCATGTACCTTTCCAGTTGAGAGAGAAACCCTGAACTTCATCGGCCTTTCTTGAGTGAAGGTAACCTCTTGTTGGTGCCTTAATTTGGACATTTTTACAGACTTGCTTTAATTAGGACATTTTCACAGTCTTAGAACTGTAAACTTACAACTTAATAAATTCCCCTTTCAAAAGCTGTTCCATTTCTGGTATATTGCATTCCAGCAGCTAGTAATCTAAAACACCCTGTAATCTGAATTTACCTTAGTCCTATCCAGATCAGCTTCATTCATATCTCTAGTAGAAGTCTGATCACTTTTAAGTCTTATCACTTTTTCAACTTTTTTAACAGTCACTGTATGGGGTACTGCTGACTTTCATAGCTTCAGAGCTCTAACTCTGAAGTTAGAGTCTCAGGTATCACATAAATGCATAAAGTTATTTGAGTCTCAGGTATCACATAAATGCATAAAGTTTCAGAAAACAACCAGGTTATACACAAATACCTCAGTATCTCAGAATTTAGAAATAACAGTTGCAACTCTTGAATTACGTAGCTGCTGTAAGAGCTTACAATCTAGGACCCTTTACAATAGGCCCCAACCTGATAACCCATGTTCTTGACTTCAATTCTCCGAGTTTGTTCATTATAGTTAGTCCTTGTGAGTGAGGACTGATAATATTTGTCTTTTTGTTTCTGACATTTCATTCAACATACTGTCCTTAAGATTCAATCACCTGGTTTCATGCCTCCAATGCTAAGGATTTGAAATCTATGGTTGCCACCAAAAGCTGAGTCACCACAGTGGACTACAATCAGAAAACCTACTGAATGTGGTGGTGAATGGGTGTAGGAGCTAGGCAGGAGGTACCAGGGCTCTCCTGTTGATCCTCCCACTGGACTATTAGGAACAGATGGACATAAGTCAAAGGAAGGGGGGACAGACTGGCTGGCCTTAGGAAAGCAGAGCCAGAGCAGCACAGCTGAATATTTTACCCCAAGATTGCTTTCTTTGTTATTCTTTATTCAGATCATTTTCTTCCCTTTCTCTTTCATATAAATTCTATTCTCAATTTTCCTTCGTATTTCTTTTTTATTTTTATTTCTCCTCTCTTCTTTATGTTTAACCCTCTTTTTTCTTCTCTTCTTCTTTCTTCTTTTTCTAAACTCTTGAAATATTTTGTCTGTATGATCTTACCAGGAGATAAGACAATGTTTTACCAGTCTTTTCATACTCAGGGTTTTATTACCATGAAAGTTCTTGGGCTAGTTACTTTATTTGTTTGTTTGTTTGTTTATTTATTTTTGCTTGCTGTATGGCAGGGTCACATTTCATTCTTTCTCCATGTGAGTATCCTGTTATTGCAGCACCATTTGTTCAATTTTTTGTTGGTTGGTTTGTTTGTTTGCTTGGGAAGTGCATGGGCTGGGAATCAAACTCCAGTCTCCACATGGTAGGCAAGAATGCTACCACTGAATTACCCTCGCACCCCCTGGACTAGTTACATTTTATATTCATCTGTTCAAATATTCACTCATGCATTCATTGATTCATTCTACAAATATTTCTGCGTCTACTATGTTTTAGGCATTAGGGTAAGTGCTGGACAAAAATAGATGACTAATTATCATTGAATCATAGTCACTAGGCATATTAATTAGGACCCTTACAATTGCAAGAATCAGAAC
>PVIY010059396.1:0-12058 GCA_004026745.1 Myrmecophaga tridactyla | reverse complement strand
ATAGGAGCATTATACACAGCTGAACTCCCATCAGGGTTTATGAAGGGCTGACCTGTTTGTGGGTTGATCAGAATACTGCCAGGTGGTATGCCTGCCACTTCCAAGGGAAGCAAAAAGAAGCTAGTGCTAGGAGATGCCACTTGCCCATTTAGGCCACCATCAAAGGAAAGAGAACTATGAGTGCTGACAGTTGGATAGATGACAGGTGTGCCATGAGAAGACTGGCTGAGAGCTGCACCTGGAAGAGGCTGCTGGATGTGAGAAAGAGAGCCCATAGATGACCCTACACTACCAGAAGATTCAGAACCTGTTTTTGAAAGTCTGCCTATGCTTTTGTTGCTTCCAGGACTATCACCTCTTGTTTAATGAACGTATTAAGGACTGAAATTCCACTGAAGCTGCTGGCTTTGGTTACAGCAGGCTTTAAGTTTCAGAGAGAGTTATCTGAGTCTGTGCTGCTCCAGGGTCGTGGTTCCGAGTACTTCAGCTCATTCTCAGTGCTGCTTTGATGGCTATTTGTTGATCTCCCTGAAGCATCTTTATTAACTCTAAATATTTGGCATCTTTGCTGGGTACCATTACCATCCTCGTCTTGGATTCTTTTTGTCAATAATATAATTCTCTTGGGAACACAGGGAATCTTGGGAAAATATTCTATCTCTAGCTCTCTGGTACTTCTTCTCTTTCTTCTATAGACTTGCTTCTTCTGTCATCTTTCAACCGTATTCTCATCTGGTTATCATCTTTGTCAAAGCTAGAGTTATCTCTCTTGAGAATGTATCATTTCTGAAAGTCTTCACCTCTATCGTCCTTAATATGTTCATTAAATTTCTGATCAGGTATTCTTGTATTGCTAGTTTTGTTTACTATGACAGACTTCCCACTCTGATCAACATTGTGGTCTAATCCAAAGTAAGCAGCTACTCTGTGTAATAGCATCCTATGGTAAGATGTCAGTGGGGGGAATTTTTTACATGGAGACTCATTATTACCAATGAAATCTAAGATTTCTTGTTCCAATTTCAGCAGCATCATTTTGTCCCTGGGATTGTTTTTTAATGTATTTACTAAAAATTCATGTAGATCTATGCCAGTTGTATCAATGTATTCTTGACTGGAATCTCTTGATAACATTTTTCTGGGCAATTTATCACTGGCTTTTTCTTTTTCTGCCTCATCTTTTGAGGGCTTCTCTTTTTCAAATGATTGTGTTAACTGGATCTGAATTTTCTCCTGCAAATCAATGTTGTTGTCAGTACAACGTTCATTCTTCTCTGCCAAAATCTTCCCATAGTTTTCTGATTTGATAAGATTTTCAACTCTAGTTGTATCTTTCACTTCTGCCTCCAAATCCTTCATTGTTTCAGTTTCATCTTGTACAGTAACAGTATCAGACATCCTCATTAGCAATGGTTACTTTAGAATTCTACAGGGAACTGGAAGCCTGATGTGTTCTATGGATTTGGGATTGTGGAGTACCACAAAAATCAAATAAAATATTCCAAGGTTCCTTTTCACTGTTGTCAGTCAGGATGTCAATTGTATTGAACCATCTGGTATCTGGCAGAAGGAGTCCCATGTCCTTGTCACCACTGTAGATTTCTGGACAGAAATAGATTGTCGTGGGTCAAATATATTACACCTTTCAGAGGCCCACGTTACTGAGGAGGAGGAGGCAGTTGGAGTGCGTTGCGACAGGGCGACGGCGGGGCTGGGTGGGTGCAACTAAGAGTCTTACGATAGGGAATTAACCCCATCACCAGCCTGGACACCAGCTCCAGTGGCCAATATTTTTCTTAATTGCCTACTTAGTTTGCTCATTCCTAGTGTATAGAAACACTATTGATTTTTGTGCGTTGATCTTCTATCCCGCCACTTTGCTGAATTTATCAGCTCAAGTAGCTTCGGTGTAGATTCCTTGGGATTTTCCAAACATGGAATCATGTCATCTGTAGATAATGAGACTATTTACTTTTTCCTTCTCAATTTGGATGCCTTTTATTTCTTTTTCTTGCTTCACTGCTCTCTGCAGAACCTCAAGCACAATGATAAATAGCAGTGGTGACAGTGCGTGTCGTCTCATTCCCAATCTCAGAGGGAAGGCTTTCAGTCTCCCCCCATCAAGTACAATGTTGGTCGTGTTTTTTTCTTATATGCCCTTTATCATATTAAGGAAGTTTCCTTCAATTCCTGCCTTTTGAAGTGTTTTTATAATGAAAGGATGCTGAATCTTGTCAAATGCCTTTTCAGTGTCTTATTGAGATGATCATGTGATTTTTTTCCCTTTTAATTCGCAATGTGGTGTATTACATTAATTGCTTTTCTTCTGTTGAACTACCCTGGCAAACTGGAATAAAACCCACTTGATCATGGTGTACAATTATTTTAATATGCTGTTGGATTTGATTTGCAATTTTTTGTTGATGATTTTGTACCTATATTCATTAGAGAGATATATAAGTAATTTTTTTTCTTGTAGTATCTTTATCTGGCTTTGGTATTAGGGTGATATTGGCGTCATGGAATGAGTTAGGTAGCATTCCCTCCTCTTCATTTTTTGAAAGAGTTTGAGCAGGATTGATATTAATTCTTCTTGGAATGGGATAGATAGAATTCATCAGTAAAACCATCTGGCCTTGGACTTTGTAGGGAAGTTTTTTTTTTAATTTTTATTAATAAAACCAAGCAACATACAATATGAAAATTCTTTTTTATCATCACATAGTTTTGTATTCATCATCATGGTCACCTCCCAGAACATTTACATCAATTCAGAAAAAGAAACAAAAAGTAAACAGAAAAAAATTTCATACATACTTCGTCCCCCCCCCACTGATAACTAGCATTTCAACCCACCAAATTCACTTTAACATCTGTTCCCCCATCATCCATTCACCTTTCATCCATACGTTTCACTCATTCGTCTACAAGGCAGACAAAAGAAGCATAAGACACAAGGCTTCCACAATCACAGTCACATTGCGAAAGCTACATCATTATACAATCATCTCCAAGAAACATGGCCACCGGAATATAGCTCCACATCCCCAGGCAGCTCCCTCCAGCCTCTCCAATACATCCCAACCAAAAAGGCGATATCCATTCAGTGCGCAAGAACAACCCCCAGGACAACCTCCTGATCCTGTCTGGAATCCCTCAGTCATCGACGCTCCACTTTGTCTCACTTCCCTCCTCCCTCCCTTGTCCGAGAAGGCCCTCTCAGTCCCCTGGTGCTGAGTCTCAGGTCACCCCAGGATCCCTGTCTCACGCCACCAGGAAGGTCCACACCCCTGAGAGCTATGTCCCGTGCAGAGAGGGGAAGGGCAGCGAGTCTGCCTGTCATGTTGGCTGAGAGAGAGGCCACATCCGAGCAACAAAAGAGGTTCTCTTGGGGGTGGCTCCCAGGCCTAATTTTAAGTAGGCTTAGCCTATCTATCCCCTGTGAGGTCAAGTTTCATGTGAACTAACCCCAAGATTGGGAATTTAGCCCATTGCCCTGGCCATCCCCACTACCTGTGAGAATATCAAGAATTCTCCACTTGGGGAAGTTGAACTTTCCCCCTTTCCCACCACTCCCCCAAAGGGACCTCCCAAACACTTTCTATTCACTCTTCAGATACCTCTGGGATTTATCGAGGCGTCACTCTGGACAAACCTACAAAATCTCATGCCCTACTTAAGATTCCATGTACTTATGGTGTTCAGTTAAGCTGTCCACTTAAATTATATTAGGAAATGCACTAGTCAAAATATAAATTTTGTACCAAATAAACATTTTTTTGCTTTAGTCTCACGCATAAAATTTTAAAATATTAATTACCATCTATTTTCACACTGCATTATTGACATTCCTTTGTTCTTCCTCATGCAAAACACTTTTAAATTTGTACATTTAGTCACTATCATTATACACTCTAGGCATTTCTAGATTATACCATCTCAGTCTTTATTGTATATCTTTCCTTCTGATTTCATTTGTGCCTCCAGGCCTCCTCCCTCTATCATTCTCACATTCAGTTCATTCAGTGTTCTAACATTATTGTATTACAGTTAGGTAGTATTGTGCTATCCATTTCTGAATTTTTGCAATTGGTCCCATTGCACAATCTGTATCCCTTCAGTTTCAGTTACCCAATATCTACCCTATTTCTATCTCCTGATGACCTTTGTTCTTAACTGAAATTATCCAGGTTCATTCATTAATGTTAGTTCATATCAGTGTGACCATACAGTATTTGTCCTTTTGTTTCTGGCTAATCTCACCCAGCCTAATGTCCTTAAGGTCCATCCATGTTGTTACATACTTTATAACTTTATTCTGTTTTACAGCTGTGTAATATTCTTTTGTACGTATATACCATAGCTTGTTTAGCCACTCGTCTGTTGATGGACATCTGGGCTGTTTCCATTTCTTGGCAATTGTAAATAATGCTGCTATAAACATTGGTGTGCAAATGTCTTTTGCCCTCACGTCCTGTGAGTAGATACCTAGCAATGGTGTTGCTGGGTCATATGGCAATTCTATACTTAGCTTCCTGAGGAACCGCCAAACTGCCTTCCACAGCAGTTGTACCATTTGAGATTCCCACCAACAGTGGATAAGTGTGGCTCTTTCTCCACATCCTCTCCAGCACTTGTCATTTTCTGTTTTATTGAAAATGGCCATTCTGGTGGGTGTGAGATGATATCTCATTGTGGCTTTGATTTGCATTTCCCTAATAGCCAGGGAAGTTGAGCATCTCTTCATATGTCTTTTGGCCATTTGTATTTCCTCTTCTGAGATGTGTCTGTTCAAGTCTTTTGTCCATTTTGTAATTGGGTTGTCTGTCTTTTTGTTGTTGAGTTGAACAATCTCTTTATATATTCTGGATACTAGACCTTTATCTGATAGATTGTTTCCAAATATTGACTCCCATTGTGTAGGCTGTCTTTTTACTTTCTTGACGAATTTCTTTGATGCACAAAAGCTTTTAATTTTGAGGAGTTCCCATTTATTTCTTTCTTTCTTCAATGCTCGTACTTTGGGTATAAGGTCTAGGAAACCGCCGCCTATTATAAGATTTATGAGATATTTCCCTTCATTTTCTCCTAACAGTTTTATGGTCTTAGATCTAATGTTTAGGTCTTTGATCCATTTTGAGTTAATTTTTGTATAGGGTGTGAGATATGGGTTCTCTTTCATCCTTTTGCATGTGGATATCCAGTTCTCTGGGCACCATTTATTGAAGAGACTGTTCTGTCCCAGGTGAGTTGGCTTGACTGCCTTATCAAAGATCACTTGTCCATAGATGAGAGGGTCTATATCTGAACACTCTATTCGATTCCATTGGTCAGTATATCTGTCTTTATGCCAGTACCATGCTGTTTTGACCACTGTAGTTTCATAATATGCCTTAAAGTCAGGTAGTGTGAAACCTCCAACTTCATTTTTCTTTCTCAGGATACTTTTAGCTATTCAGGGCACCCTGTCCTTCCAGGTAAATTTGGTTATTGGTTTTTCTATTTCCGAAAAGTAAGTTTTGAGGATTTTAATGGGTATTGCATTGAATCTGTAAATCAATTTAGGTAGAATTGACATCTTAACTATATTTAGTCTTCCAATCCATCAACACGGTATTCCTTTCCATTTATTTAGGTCTTCTGTAATTTCTTTTAACAGTTTCTTATAGTTTTCTCTGTATAGGTCTTTCATCTCTTTAGTTAAATTTATTCCTAAATATTTTATTCTTTTGGTTGCAATTGTAAATGGAATTTATTTCTTGATTTCCCCTCAGATTGTTCATTACTAGTGTATAGAAACACTAAAGATTTTTGAGTGTTGATCTTGTAACCTGCCACTTTGCTGTACTCATTTATTAGCTCTAGTAGTTTTGCTGTGGATTTTTTGGGTTTTTCGACATACAGTATCATATCATCTGCAAACACTGAGAATTTTACTTCTTCCTTTCCAATTTTGATGCCTTGTATTTCTTCTTCTTGTCTAATTGCTCTGGCTAGAACTTACAGCACAGTGTTGAATAACAGTGGTGATAGTGGACATCCTTGTCTTGTTCCTGATGTTGGGGGGAAGTTTTCCGTTTTTCTCTATTGATAATGATGTTAGCTGTGGGTTTTTCATATATTCCCTTTATCATTTTGAGGAAGTTCCTTTCTATTCCTTTCCTTTGAAGTGTTTTCAACAGGAAAGAATGTTGAATTTTGTCAAATGCCTTTTCTGCATCAGTCAAGATGAACAAGTAGTTTTTCTACTTTGATTTGTTGATATGGTGTATTACATTAATTGATTTTCTTATGTTGAATCAGCCTTGCATACCTGGGATGAATCCTACTTGGACATGGTGTATAATTCTTTTAATGTGTTGCTGGATTTGATTTGCAAGAATTTTATTGAGGATTTTTGCTTCTATATTCATTAGAGAGATTGGTCTAGGTAGTTTTCTTTTCTTGTAGTATCTTTGCTGGCTTTGGTATGAGGGTGATATTGGCTTTGTAGAATGAGTTAGGTAGCTTTCCCTCCTCTTCAGTTTTTTTGAAGAGTTTGATCAGGATTGGTACTAATTCTTTCTTGAATGTGTGGTAGAATTCACATGTGAAGCTATGTGGTCCTGGACTTTTCTTTTTGGGAAGCTTCTTAATGACTGATTCTGTTTTACTTGTGATTGGTTTGTTGAGGTCGTCTATTTCTTCTCGAGTCAGTGTTGGTTGTTCATACCTTTGTAGGAATTTGTCCATTTCATCTATATTGTTGAGTTTATTAGTGTAAAGTTGTTCATAGTATCCTCTCATTACTGCCTTTATTTCTGTGGGTTCAGTGGCTATGTCTCCTCTTCCATCTGATTTTATTTATTTGTATCCTCTCTCTTCTTCTTTTTGTCATCCTCGCTAAGGGTCCATCAATGTTATTTATTTTCTCATAGAACCAACTTCTGGTTTTGTTGATTTTCTTGATTGCTGTGTGTTCTTAGTTTCATTTATTTCTTCTCCAATCTTCATTTATTTCCTTTTGCTTGCTTTGGGGTTAGTTTCCTGTTCTTTCTGTACTTCTTCCAAGTGGACAGTTAATTCCTCAGATTTTGCTTTTTCTTCTTTTTTGATATCAGCATTTAGGGCAATAAATTTCCCTCTTAGCACTGCCTTTGCTGCATCCCATGAATTTTGATATGTCGTGTTTTCATTTTCATTTGCCTCAAGATATTGACTGATTTTGCTTGTAATTTCTTCCTTGACCCACTGGTTGTTTAAGAGTGTGTTGTTGAGTCTCCATATATTTGTGAATTTTCTGGCACTCTGCCTATTATTGATTTCCAATTTCATTCCTTTATGAGCTGAGAAAATGTTTTGTATGATTTCAATCTTTTAAAATTTATTGAGACTTGCTTTGTGACCCTGCATATTGTCTGTGCTTGAGAATGATCCATGAGCACTTGAGAAAAAGGTGTATCCTGCTGTTGTGGGGTGTAATGTTCTATAAATGTCTGTTAAGTCTAGTTCATTTATTGTCTTATTCAAATTCTCTGTTTCTTTATTGATCCTCTTTCTTGATGTTCTCTCCATTGATAAGAGTGGGGAATTGACAACTCCAACTAATAGGCAGATTTGTCTATTTCTCTTTTCAGTGTTTGTCTGTGTATTTTGGAGCATTCTGGTTTGGTGCATAAGTATTTATTATTGTTATGTCTTGTTGAATTGTTCCTTTTATTAATACATAGTGTCTTTCTTTGTCCCTTTTAACTGTTTTACATTTGAAGTCTAATTTGTTGGGTTTTACTGTAGCTATGCTGCTCTTTTCTGATTGTTATTTGTGTGAAATATCTTTTCCCAACCCTTCACTTTCAGCCTGCATTTATCCTTGGGTCTAAGATGCGTTTCCTGTAGACAGCATATAGATGGGTCCTGTTTTTTAATCCATTCAGTCAGTCTGTGTCTTTTGATTCGGGAGTTTAATCCAGTAACATTTAGTGTTATAACTATACGGAGGACAGTACTTTCTTCTACCATTTTGCCTTTTGGATTTTATATGTCATATCTAATTTTCCTTCTTTTTACCTTTACTGATAGTCTTCATTTCTACACTCTTTTCTATACCTCTCTCTCCTGTTTTTTTCCTATCAGTATCTAGTGCTCCCTTTAGTGTTTCTTGCAGAGCTGATCTCTTCATCACAAATTCTCTGAGTCATTTTTTTGTCTGAAAATGTTTTAATTTCCCCGTCATTTTTGAAGGAGAATTTTGCTGGATATAGAATTCTTGGTTGGGAGTTTTTCTCTTTTAATAATTTAAATATATCATCCCACTGTCTTCTCATCTCCATGGTTTCTGCTGAGAAATCTATGAATAGTCTTATTGGGCTTCCCTTGTATGTGATGGATTGCTTTTCTCTTGCTGCGTTCATGATTCTCTCTTTCTCTTTGACCTCTGACATTATGATTAGTAAGTGCCTTCGAGTGTGTCTATTTGGATCAATTCTCTTTGGGGTGCGCTGTACTTCTTGGATCTGGGATTTTAAGTCTTTCATAAGAGTTGGGAAATTTTCAGTGATGATTTCCTCCATTTGTTTTTCTCCTCCTTTTCCTTTCTCTTCTCCTTCTGGGACATGCACAACATGTATATTCTTGTGCTTCATGTTGTCATTCAATTCCCTGCTCATATTTTTCCATTCTTTTCCCTATATGCTCTTTTGCTTGTCAGATTTCAGATGTTCCGTCCTCCACTTCACTAATCCTATCTTCTGCCTCTTAAAATCTGACATTGTAGGTTTCCATTGTTTTTTTTCATGTCTTCTACTGTGCCTTTCATTCCCATAAGTTCTGTGATTTGTTTTATCAGACTTTCGATTTCTTCTTTTTGTTCATTCCTTGCCTTCTTTATATCCTTCCTCAATTCATTGATTTGATTTTTGATGAGGTTTTCCATTACTGTTCAAACATTCTTAATTAATTGTTTCAACTCCTGTATCTCATTTGAATTGTTGTTTTGTTCCTTTGACTGGGCCATATCTTCAGTTTTCCTAGTATGAGTCATTATTTTTTGCTGGTGTCTAGGCATTTAATTACCTTAATTCGTTATTCTGGAGTTTGTTTTTTTACCTAGGGTTTTCTTGCTGGATGACTTGGTTGTCTATCTGTTCTTTGACATTCAGCTCAGCTTATTCTGGACCTCTTAGGTTTTGTTTAACAGAGGAGAATTTTTCAGTTCTTGTTTTCTTGTTTCTTGCCCTTTTTCCCCCCTTAGCAGGGTCTACTTAGGTATTATAGACCACAGCCAGATTTTCCCACACCAAACTGGCCTCCTGTCAGGAGGAAAGAGTCACCTGCATCAGTTTTCTCTGATGGTGAGACACAGCAGATTGAAAGACTTTCCTGTGAAGCCTCTGGGCTCTCTGTTTTTCCTATCCTGCCCAGTATGTGGTGCTTGTCTGCTTGCAGGTCCCAGCAGCATAAGGTGATGTGGTACCTTTAAATTCAGCAGACTCCCCCTGTTGAAGCATCGTAGAGAAAGTGGAGAGATTGTAGTCTAGGTTTAATTGCTTCACTTTTCCAGACCCTGGGGTCTGAACTTTTGAGTGAGGGATTCCACCCGAGCTGGGCCTGACCCCTCTCCTGAAGAAGGCACAGGCTCCTGACAAACACTCAAACTAGCTTAATTCTGCCTATGCCTGGGGCAGTGGAGCTGGAGAAGCCTTGCAGCTGTATCCAAAGAGCAGTGAAGCGGTAGAAACACAGCCACCAAAATGAAAGAAAGAAATCCTTTTCACAGCAGGATCCCCATTCCTCAGGTTTGCCAATCAAGAGCCTAAGTTGGTATGTTGCTTTGTGTATCTCCAGGTCCTATGTGTCCCCTCTTTTCCTTCAGGGCCCAGACCTTTTCAAATCCCAAAAAACCTCTGTCTTTTTTTTTTTTTCTTTTTCCTTCAGCCCCACCCCCTCTGTGCCGGGGCAAAACCCAGTGACTTTAGCTTTTACTCGCGGTTCAGCTGAGCTGGGGGCATATTTTTAGTTGTCAGAATTTGTTAATTAATTCCACAATTGGAGTTTTGTCCACTCAGCCCCTGCTGTTAGTAAACTCTCTTTCCTTTCCCCTCTGGGAAGCAGCCTTGGGGGAGGGGTGCTGGCTGCTGTGACTTGGGGGAGTCATGGTTCTGGGAAGGCTCGCAGCTGGTCCACCTGTTCCAGACCGGTGTACACTGTGTGTCCGGTCATTGAGGTGGGCCCAGCAGTTGTTCTGTACTGTTCCTGGCTATTTATTTGCTTCTCTGGAGTATGAACTAAATCCCTACCTCACTCAGCCACTGTCTTGACCCTGCAGTAGTTGGTTGAATTTGTAGGGAGGCTTTTGGTGACTGATTGAATCTCTTTACTTGTGATTGGTTTGTTGAGCTCTTCTGTTTCTTCTCAGGATGTTCGTGTCTATCTTAAAATTGTCCATTTCATCTGCGTTGTCTAGTTTGTTGGCATAGGTGTACATAGTATCCTCTAATTAACTTTTTTCTTTCTTTGGGATCTGTGGTAATGATCCCCCTCTGATTTCTGATTTTATTTGCATCTTCTCTCTTTTTGGCCTTGTCAGTCTAGCTGAGAGTTTCTCAGTCTTGATCTTTTCAAGTAACCAACTTTAGATTGTATTGATTCTCTTGTTTGCTTTTTTGTTCTCCAATTAATTTATTTCCATTTTAATCTTTGTTATTTCTTTTCTTCTACTTGTTTTAGGGTTAGTTTGCTGCTCTTTCTGTAATTTTTTTCAATCGGTGAGCTAAGCCTTTGCTTTTAGCTCCTTCTTCCTTTTTAATGTAAGCATTTTGAGCTTTAAATTTCCCTCTCTGTACCTCCTTTACTTCATCCCATAAGTTGTGATATATTGTATTCTAATTTTCTTTCATCTCTAGATATTTAGTGATTTTCCTTGCAACTTTTTCTTTGACCCACTGATTGTTTAAGAGTGTGTTGTTTAACACATGTTTTTGAAAGTTCTGGTTCTTCAGTGATTATTGATTTCCAACTTCATTCCATTGTGATTGGAGAACGTGCTTGGAATAATTTCAGTCTTTTTAAAATTATTAAGACCTGTTTTGTGCCCCAGCATATGATCTATCCTGGAGAATGCTCCATGAGCACTTCAGAAGAATGTATATCGTGTTGTTTTGGAATGCTGTGATCTACGTATGTCTGTTACGTCTAATTCATTTATGTTATTATTTAGGCTCACTTTGTCCTTGTTGATCCTCTGTCCAGTTCTAGCTATTGAAGAAAGTGGTGTGTTAAAGTCTCCCTTTAAGAATATAGAAACTTCTGTTGCTCCCTCCAGGTTTGCCAGTATTTGCCTCATATACTTTGCAGCACCTTGATTAGGTTCATAAACATTTATGACTGTCATTTGTTCTTGGGGGATTATCCCTTTTATAAATATATAGTGTCCTTCCTTGTGTCTTATAGCATCTTTTCATTTAAAGTCTTTTATCTGATATTGCTCTAGGTACTCCTGCTTTTTTTTTTTATTATTATTTCTTGCTTGGAATGTCTTTTTCCATCCATTCACTTTCAACTTGTTTGTATATTTTGGTCTAAAATGAGTCTCCTGTTAATAGCATATTGATGGATCATATTTTTTTAATCCATTCTGCCAATCTCTATCTTTATTGGGAAGTTCAACCCAAAGCATTCAGTGTTTTTACTGTAAAATCTATTCTTGCTTCATCCATTTTATCCCCTGGCTTTTATTTGTCAGGTTAGTATTTTTCTCTCTTTTTATCAATTTAGTTACCTTTACTTATAATCATAATTTCTTACTCTCCTCCAAGTCTCTCTTTCCTGTCTTTTTGTTTTTTTCAGTTGACAGAACTCCCTTCAGTATTTCTTGCAAGACAGGTCTCTTGTTAACAGATTCTCTCAGCATTTGTTTATCTGTGAAAATTTAAAACTGTCCCTCACTTTTGAAGAATAGCTCTGCTGGATAAAGTATTCTTGGTAGCAAGTTTTCTGTTTTAGGATCTTAAATTTACTATACCACTGCCTTCTCACCTCCATAGTGCCTGATAAGTAGTCAGTGTGTAATCTTTTTTTTTTT
>PVIY010059395.1:0-12051 GCA_004026745.1 Myrmecophaga tridactyla | reverse complement strand
CATCTCCTCTCTCATGGCCCTTGGCATGGTTCACGCCCTCTCAGTGGTGCTTCCGGAGGGAGTGGAGAAAATGGCCATCCATATTCAAAAGGCCATCTTTAGTGGGAACCTGTTCTTGTAAATTCAGTTTCTCGCTGATTTTAGGATGAAACCCTGAGGTGTTGGTTCCGAGAGGGCTCACGATGCCTGTGAAGGTGGCAGTGATGTTCCACCCACGTTCCCGGAAAGCCCCTGGGTGCGCCTCCCGGGTACTGCCCTGACCTAAACGGCTCTGCAGGGCCAGCGCAGGCCAGTCCACGCTCGAACCTCAGGGGCAGTCGGCGTCCACGCCTGACTTTGGACAGCTGCTCTTTGCAGACATCGGTTTAGGTGCTGCCAACCCCTCAGCCCCGGAACCGAGCTAGGTGAGCAGATTCAGGGGCACAGGAGGACCCCCCCTCCCAGATGACAGACCTAGAGGTGGCAAAGCAGATGCCTACCGGTAACATCAGGCCATAAATGAGCAGCCAGAGAGGCCTGCTTTCCCTTCACTCCAAGAGGGTCCTTTCTCCAGGGAGCCCCCAGGCTAGGGTTCTGGTTCCCAGCGTCTGCACAGGGCTGATGCCAGTTCCCTGAGCAAGCTCCAGCCTGCAGGGCAGCTCGTTACCCTCAGCGTGGCCACCTAGAAGTGACCTGGACCTGGACCCCAGTCTCGCAGGGCGTGGGAGGGCCTTGGGCAGCAGCATTCTGGAAAGTAAGCTGTCACTTGTCAATCCTGGTGAGTGCAGATCCTGCAGCCCAGCCCAGACATAAAGGATGTCAGGAGGCAACCTATACGCAAAACAATGAAACGCTCTCCCTCAGGTTTGTGTCCTACTGAGAAGGGGTGTTGGGAGAGGGAGAGCCAGGCAAAGTAAGGAAAGGGCGAGCAAGCCCTCCTGAAGGGGATGGCGTTAGAGTAAAGGCCCAGGAGGAGTGAGGCAGGCCTCACACCTGGTACAGGTATTTGATACACCTGGTACAGGTATTTGGCACACCATGCCGAAAGCCTGCACCATGAGCCTGTGTTGAGTGTGCCAGGTCACTGTGGCAAACACCTTTCCGCCTAGGAGGCTAGAAGCCAAGGCGGGCAGCCCAGCTTTCTCCCCGAAACTGCACCCCTGGGGTGCCCCAGACTGCATCTCTGCCTCTCATCTCCGCCTTCTTCCCCTCTGTTTAACTGCTCTTCCCATTTCTTCTGGCTTCTGGCCCCTGGCCCCTGGGTGGCCATCTTCTGACCCAAGCTTTCCATGCCTTCTCTTTAGAAGACCTGCCCTGACTGCTAACTCCCTAATGGGATTTTTGATGATCCCATTTTCCACTAATGGTTTCACCCCACAGGCATGCGGGTTAAAGAGGAAGCGCATATCCTTGCTGGGTGTGGGACTCAATCTACCACACCAAGAGAGGCGCACTCTTTTTGAACTTCCTGCGTTCGTTTTGTTTTTTATTTTCCTACTGGACAGAGGCCGTTGAGGGAGGAGAGCAGTGAACGCTGGCCCCCAGCACAGCAGGAGACCCAGCCGCCCACAGGGGCCTGGAGAATGGGGACGGTGGCTCAGGGGGACAAGGTGGACCTCTGCGGCCAGATGGCGTCTTGCTGGAACGGAGTCCCGCACCCTCCTTGTGTCTGCTCCAACCCGAGTGGCCCTTTCCTGGCACAGTGGCTCCCTGGCTGAGCATTCATTTTCCCTCATGCATTTGGAGCTGCGCCAGTGATGCTGGAAGTTAGAAAATTAAGTAACCTGTCCTCCTGGGCCATCATATTTAATGGTAGGTGATTTTTAAGAGTTGTTCTTATATTAAAACAGGTAGGGCTGTATTAAAGAATGGGAGGCGAAATTCATGCAATATTCTGAAAGAAGGGAGGAATCATTTCAAAAAAATTTTCCTAAGCGGCAAGGGCTTAGCGTCCTGCCTGTACGGTGGTGCTCCCTCGTCCCGCCTCGCACCACCCGATACCCATTGGACTCCAACTGCCAGGCCCTACCCTGGTGACTGAGGATGGGATCCCTGTTCCAATGAAGCCCTCCGTCCAGTCAGACAGGACACCATGGAATGCAGGTCCTGAGAAGGAAATGCAGCAGAGCAGCGAACCAGCAAGCGAGGCGAGGGGTCCGCTGCAGAGGAGGCGGTGGGAAACCGCTGCTGAGAGGTGCCCGCGAGCTCACACCTCCATGTCGAGGGGGACCCAGCCACGCCAGGGGCTAGGAGGGGGCACATCCAGCAAAGAGCCGATGAAGCGAGAGCTCCCCAGAACAGGGCTGCTCGATGGTGTCCAGGAGAAAGGGATGGTGTCCTGGGAGTAGGCGCACAGGGGCGCCTTGTCTCTTTCACTAGATGCCGGCCTCAGAACTGCCTGGGGGCCAGTCTCTACGCCTACTTAGCAGGGGGTTCTACTGCCCTCCTCCAACGTGGGCCCTGACTCCCAGGGGTCCTGGCAATGTGGACAGGACTCCCAGGAAGTCATGACTATCCCAGTAGCCTTGATTCTTGAAGACAATTGTATAACTATATAGTTCTATAGTGTGACCGTGTGATTGTGAAACCCTTGTGACTGGCTCCCTATATCCAGGGCGTGGACAGATGAGTGGGAAAATAAGAACAAAAATAAATAAATAATAGGGGGGTGACAAGGGGGATGGGATGCTTTGGCTGTTCTGTTTTTATTTTTTTTTTTTGGAGTAACAAAAATTTCTAAAATTGTTTGTGGTGATGAATGCAAATTATACAATGATACTGTGAGTCATCAGTTCTATATTTTGGATGATTTTATGGTATGTGAATGTATTTCTAAAAAAGAGCCACCTGGGGAGCAGGTTAAACTGAAATTGCCAGGTTCCGTGCCAGGACCACTGATTCTAAGAGTCCAGAATCTAAGAGGAAAGAGCCCAGGACTCTGCATTTTTAACAGATTTTTCTGTTTGTTCTCCCCATGCTTAAATTTCTGAACATCATTTTAAAGAAACTTGGGTTGAAATATTTACATTTTTGAAATACAGCGATGATATAATTGGAAATTTTCTTTACAGACAAGTTCTCAACATTGTCCAAAACACTTAGAGGGCTGCTTCCAAAGCTCTCGTCTCTCCTTCTCTGGTGAAACCAACCCTTCCAGATGTCACAGGGAGCCCCAAAGGGTGACTCCTCTCATGGGGGGAGGGCAGCATTCAGGGAGAGCAGCCAGCTGCTGCACTCTGAGGCCTCTTCAGCTTGCACCTAGTCTGGTTTCGTCTACGAAATAAAGAAATGCTGGGGCTTGATTGGCCAACAGCTGTTTTTGTGAATTTATCTCTGAATTTAGAAAATTGCTGTGTTCCATCAGACTATCTTCTCAGCTGGCTAAATGAAGACAAACAGGGATAATTATTATAATTTTGTGCAGTTGTGGGGGCTTCCTGCAGAAGTTACAGTGTTTCTGTATTTTTTACATTAGAGATAAAAAGAGATGAATGACTTCAATTTTCTTGGAATTCCAATGGCAGGAGTTGAATTGTCCTGGAGATAAGAAACCAGTGGAAAATCCAGAATCCCGAGCCATCCCGTTACGCGCTCTCAGATGCAGCTTTTGATACTTTGCTTTGAATTGTATCATCAGTTTTTCAGGAAGGGGAATGTCCGTGAGAATAGCCAGAGTGCTTGCTTCAGCACCGGCAGAGACGTGATTTGCAAAGGGAGTAAAACGCTGCCCAGATTTCTTCTCACTCTAGCTCATCCTAAAACGAGAACTGGAGGAATCAGCTGTCATGAGGAGAACCTGGAGGAAGGAGCTTAGAGGACGCTTATGCTTACACTTCAGCATATGCTAACATATGCTTACACAGCCCTTTCTCAGCTCAGCAGCGTTTTCCCAAGTTTATCCCTGGGTCCTCCCAGCCCTGGGAGGCTGGACCTGCTTCCATGATGAACCCAGGCTGAGAGGCACGAGGCTTTCCCAGAAGACCCACAGGGAAGGGACTGTGTTTGTATTCTCGAGCTAGATACCAGATTCCACGATGTATGCTCCATGCAATAGACTAAACCACCAGGCTTGCTGTCTTCCACCCCAAAAACTAATTCACCCCATATAGGTGTCCTGAGGTGGAGTTGGAGAACTGGCTTCCCTTTATGGACTTTGTGTTGGTTTAAATCTGTTCTATACTCTAGAAAAGCCAAGTTCTTTAATCCTCATTCAATATGGTTGGGTGGGAGTTTTTTTATTGTTTCCATGGAGATGTGACCCACCCAATTGTGGATGGTAACTTTTATTTAGATGGTTTCCATGGAGATGTGTCTCTACCCATTCAAGGTGCGGTTGCTTGCTGGCACCCTTTAAGAAGAAAACATTTTGGAAAAAGCTAGAAGCAACAGAGCAAACAGAATGGACAGAACCCCAGGGAAGCCACTGAAGAAGCCTGGAGAGAAAGCTAGCAGATGTTGCCATGTGCCTTTCTAGCTGAGAGAGAAACCCTGAACATCATCAGCCTTCTTGAGCAAGGTAACTTTCCTGGATGCCTTAATTTAGACATTTTTTTAGGCTTGCCTTAATTTGGACATTTTCATGGCCTTAGAACTATAAACTTGCAAATTAATAAATTGTCCCTTTTTAAAAGCCACTCTGTTTCTGGTGTACTGCATTCCAGCAGCTTCAGCAAACTAAAACCGACTCCTGCTGTTATTTCCCCTCTGTTCCTGGGCTAGGGCCCTGGGATGACTTTCTCTAGAATTAGTTTATGCTGTGCAGGAGGGCATGCTGGAACACGTGTGCATGTGTGCGTCCAGATTCACATGTGATCTCAAGCCCCGTTTCCGTATGGTTTTGTTCACAGACTGTCTCAGAGCCTCTTGGCCAGCCAGGCAATCAGCCACAGAATCAACTCAACTAACTCTTCAAGCACTTTGGCCCGATGTGCACTCAAAGGTGTTTTGTTCTGCTTTTCCTTCTTTTTATGCATACAGACTTTTAAAATGTAATTTTACAGTAGCTTGACTTATACACAAAGGTACCCAGGAAAACAGGAAGCTCTCCAGCCAGGCTGCTCCTGAGGTGAGTCTACCCCACCTCCAAGGGGTGAGGCCATGGGATGGAGGATGAGGCCATAGGGTAGGGGGCCCATGGGGTGGGGGGCCAGCACCGCTCACTGCAGATGAGCACTCACCTCCACTTGGCTCTTGAACTCGCCTGCACTCTGGTCCTGGGAACAGAGTGGGGAGTAGGCACTGGCCCCAGAAGCCTGCAGACACACGTTAAGGCTGTGAAGATAAAGCAGTACCAGCATGGAAGATGACATGATGACAGCTCATCGTTCCTGATACCTTGAACATGAATTCACTGTAACTGCTGGACAGCTGGTCTGCTCCAGGGTTAGATCCAGGCTCCAGGCCTGGGCTGGCCGGGGCCTCCCGAGTCGGTGGGAGGTGGGCTCAGTTCCCCCTACACACATACTGCTCTGCATCAGAGGCCCACTTGGGAAGCAGTGGCACCCCCCCTGCACCCCCGGGAAAGGAAGGAGCCTGCAGAATGCGGGGTGTGGCATGATGATGGCACCCCTCACCATTTACTTAGCACCACCCTGGCTCCCCAGGCCCCCCACCTGGGGCTGGCCCCACTACAGTATCAACAGCTGCAGGTCATCTTATGCTGCGGACACCTCACTGGCAAAGTTTCTGCCCTAAATCCCACCTTTTGTGCTTTTTCCCTCCCCCTGGAGCTGCAGGGAGCTGGGTGCCAGCCAGGCCCAGAGGTGGCTGGAGAAGGAAAGGAAAGAGCAGAGAGGAGAACCGCCCTGGGCTGTCTGCAGGCAGAGGCGTTGCTCTGGGGGCACGTCTATGAAGAACCTCTTATAATTAGGAAAAGCCCCCCACCCCCTACTGATTAGCTGGCTGCCCTGTGAAAAGAAAGGGGACAGCAGAAAGCCACGCCCGCCGGCTTCAGGGGTAAGATTAACTTTAGAAGGCTGTTTCTGTGGGTGGGTGACAAAAGTGACCTCAGGTCATGGGACAGCAGCGAAGCTCAGTGGCTGCATGTTGGGTTCTCATCCGTTAAACAACCCCAGCACACCCACCTCCGCCCAGCAGCACCCTGACCTGGGAAGCCACCAGGCCCATCCTTGGGGGGTCTGGAACACCCCGAGAGGGATGACCAGGTGATTGCTCTCCGGAGAACGGATGCAACACCGAGGGGACTTCAGGTCCCACTTAGCCACCGAGCCCCCCCGTGTCTCTAGGGGCCACAGAGAGCGCCATGGGACGCCGCTCGCACTCCCAGCACTCCCACCCGGCACCTGCGCACGCATCATCGGGCAGGACGCGCGAAGCCGGCAGGTGCCACAGGTGACACCAGCGCGGCGGGGTCTTGTCTGCAGGACTCGGGCGAGATCGGCCAGAAGCCGGGTGGATTTAACGCACCGCGGCTCCTGAACTAGTTCCCCAGAAAGGCAGGAAAAATGTGGGGTGAAATGAAGATCAGAGAAACCTAACGTGTCCCCCAGGTCGTTGCTCATCTGGGACTCTCCTTCCAAGGAAGTCAACCTACAAGGCACCTGAAATGAGTGAGCTTTTAATTTTCCACCAACCCCTCCGCCCCCTCCTTTCACCGACTTATCTGGTTTAAGCAGCACATAATTTATATGTAATATAATTTATGAAACACTAAAAACTAGAACTTTTTTAAAATGAGTGACACCCTTAATAAACTATTTATTTTCTTTTTTCATTTATCAATAGAACAAAATCTTAAAAATACACATTTTTCGGAAGACCGTGGTTGGATTCCCAGTCCATGCACTTCCCCAAAAAACAAACAAGCAAAAATAAGCAAAGAAACAAACAAAAATTCAACAAATGTGCTGCAATAATGGGATATTCACATGAAAAAATAATGAAATGTGACCCTACCATAGAGCATACAAAAAAAAATTTTTTAGTGAATACTCTTGGCTAAGCTTTATTATTTTTTGAAACTCTTGGTTTAAGTTTTTATACAAAAATTTAAAGAGCTGATTTTAATTTTTATTATTTCAGCCTTTGATTTTAGTGTTGCCGTAGATGAAAAAAATAACTCAAAATTAAAATAAATTTAAAGTAAAAAAATGCATATCATTTTTACTCATTTTCTGATCCTTTCCATCAATTATGCAAAGAGTAACTAATAAGTAACTAATAAGAATGTCTTATGTGTGTATGTTTTATAAATACGCATTTATAAAAGATTATTTCAAACCCTAGCCCCAAATTCCTTGGTCAGGAAAGTTTGGGTAGTAATTTCTGTGGCCAGGTTTTCTTTATTTTTCTATGTGTGCAGGCACAAGGCTTTTTTACACAACCATTGACATATGTCTCCTCACTCACGTTCAAGAAGTTCTCTTCCTATCAAGAATTTCTGTCAAAAAACATTTTTAAAATGTCAGATTACCTAGAAAGGACACAGTCAAATATGCTTGTGCTAATACTACTATCTCTCAACATCTCACGGAAAAGGGGCAGGAATTTGGGAATACATGCTTAGCTGCTGTCATTAAAGAAAAACCTGTCTTTAGATTCTAAAAGACTTTCAGCTGATTCACCAGGAGAAA
This sequence comes from Myrmecophaga tridactyla, assembly GCA_004026745.1. Classification (NCBI taxonomy): domain Eukaryota; kingdom Metazoa; phylum Chordata; class Mammalia; order Pilosa; family Myrmecophagidae; genus Myrmecophaga; species Myrmecophaga tridactyla. The sequence continues at coordinate 4,480 of PVIY010059395.1, read as the reverse complement.
AGTATGAGCCCTCTGTGTGACACGAGAGAGTAAAACGGCCCCTCCCATGCCAGGCGAAGTGCTGTGCAGGGAATTTAAAAGCTGTCTTCACACCACCAGCCCCTAAGCAAGGAGACTCGGGGCTGTCCAAGGAGCCTTCGGGTCACGCAGCCCTGGGGGAAACAGAACCTGCCGAGCCGGCTCCCGGCCCACCCTCAGAATAACTCACATTCCATGGGAAGGGGAGCCTGTTACGGCTCAAAAAAACACAGATGTATCTATCTAATCAACTATCTGTATACCTACCATCTAACTAATCATCTATCACCTATCAACTACCAATTTATCTAGCCAATCATCTATTTATCTTCTATTGATCTATCTAATCACCTACCATCTATCTGTCTAATCCTATATTGTCTATCGAACCATCCATCTTTCACCTATCATCTACTGATTTATCCAATCAATCATTTATCATCTATTGATCTATCTTATCTAATCGTCTGTCTAATCATCTATCCATTCATCTACCTGTCTGTCTATCTTGCTTAATTGGAATCATCAGTGTCACTAATATTCTAAATATTTGTAGAGTTGCCTGCGTTCTTACCTTTTCAAGTATGGAATAAATCATATTGGAAGTCTTGATGTGTTTTTCTCACCCCACAGTGGATCTTTGACACATGCTCCAGGTCACCGACACCCACTTTGGCAATCGCTTGTCTGGATGACTCATGCCCCGGAATCATTCATCTTCAAGAACCGTAGCTGATCATAGATATTTAACTCTGACGCCTGGTCCTGGGTGAGCTCCAAGTGTCCATGCATCCTCATGAATTCCATGTGAAATGAATTGTGTATGCCCCTAAAAGAATGTTTGTTTCTGTAGAGCCCAAAATTCCATAAAGAGGCCTGTAAGCCACAAATAGCCAAGTTGCCTTAATTAAAGCAAATAGCCTTAATTAAGACAAAATGTTTTCCTTCTGAATTATTTAGTTAATACATTGTTTCTCAAAGAAGGCAGAGTGGACACACATTTGTGAGACCCAAGGGTCTCACAAACACCTGAGAAAGAAGGATTTCCCCAGGTGGACCAGGTGGATTGGGTGCTCTGGCATCCCTGTGACGTTTGGAGCTGGCCCCACTATCAGACAGACTCCAAGAAATCACGTGGTCCAGCCCCTCACCTGCAGGGGTCTATGGGGGACACAGTGTGTCAGAACTGAGGGAACAGCAAAGCAATTGCAGGCTGAGCCCATCAGTGCTTCCCAAGCCAGGACATGGGATCACCAAGACCTCTTCACTGATGACATTACCTTGATTCCTCGAGGTGAAATCTCTCTCTGAATTTTCTTTTCCCTAGATTCCACTTTTAAACCAGCTTTAAATTCTCATTTTTCTTTGTAGGGACAGTGAGACCCTTGGGACTGAAAGAAAACCTTGCACCTCAGGAGAAAAAGATTTTGTCTCACTTTGACAATTTCCCTGATTAGGATTTAATTACTTTCATAGCTGCCTAGATTTCCAAAGACAAGTCGTCTTCCAGGAAGCCCACCAGGCATGGCCACCTAGGTCCTCCTTGCACAGCCCTGCACCTCTCCTGGGCAGGTCCACATGGATTGGGATAGACAGCAACATTGTTTGGCTCCCCTCTGAGGAGTTCTCCTTTAGGGCAGAGGCATAAAACCCTGTGTGGATCCCATGCCTGGTACACAGGGTCAGAGGTGAATGGAGTGAGGCAGGGTCTTGAACCCAAGGAACCTGCCTCTCAGGGGACACATAGTCCACTGCAGACCTACACAGCTGGGAAGGACACAGCAAGCAGGTCGGTTCAGTTCCTCAGAGATCCAGGAGCATCTCCTTTCTTGTGCTCATAGAAAATAGACCCAAGCCCTGTCTGCACGTCAGCTCATCAGAGCATCGCCTCACGCAGGTTTGTGGTGTCAGTTTCATTTGGTAGCCACAGAACAGAGCCCCTGAGAAGTGATTCTAACCTTTCACAGATAATTTTAGATATTGGATTCATTTTTCCTCTCCAGTGCATTTAGCCTTAAATAAACCCAGGATGCTCCTTGAGAAGGAGCACCCCACTTACTGCAAGGCAGATACAGACTCCAGACGACTGTGCTGGCTCCAAGAGACAGGAACTCCAGAAATAGAAAACACCTGAGAGGCAGTGTCTTGCCTGCTTCATCAGTTTTTCCATACTCTGATAAAAGGGCAGATAAAATCAGTCTGTCTAATCTTATTTTTCATTTCTAATGTATTATATTACAAACTTAAAACTGCATATTAAATATTACCGATGAGAGTCCATTATTAATAAGTTAGCTTATTTCTCACGAAAAGCAAACAGTATCTCCAGGACATACAAAAAAGTATAGGAAATGAACATATATATGTAGGGGTGCAGAAAACACAGCATCGTGTGAATGCATCTCTGTTGGGGGAAGTGGAGTTGCATTTTATGAGGGGATGCTTTTAAAGGGCAAACATTTGGCCGTAATCATAAATTCTGGATTATCATTCTCCATCTGGTTTGATTTTGAGAGCTGGGAGAATTGCAGTGCTCTGGGGGCTTGCAGCAAATATGAGAAGCCAGTGGCTTTTGACACCCTCTCCTCACCCCCTCTTTCCTCCCCAGCCCCCTCCCCAGGCTAGTCCAGCCTTGTCCTCAGGCTGTGGGAGTACACCGCTGATCATTCTTAATTTGACTTCAACTAATGTGCTTAGACAAAAGAATTCCCAAAAGTTTCTTTCAAACTAAACTAGTTAGACCCAGAAAAATAAAATGAAGTCATGAATCCAGGGAATCAGAGAATACCCGAGAAGCTATGGCTCCTGGGAATCAGTGGCAAAGGGTAGAAATACAGAAGGAGGAAGGTCCTCTCGCTGTGCCTCTGGCTTCTTCTAGGAGCCCACTGCGAAAGCCTGTGGCACCTGCCCACACATGCATGCACACGCACGCACATGCACACATCCCCACATGCCTGCATGTACACACATTAATCCATGCACACACCTACATCCATGCATGTGCGCACACACACATGCACATATTTGTGTACACGTGCACACACAATTACACCCACACATCCACGCACAGCCCACACCCATGTATGTGCACACACACTCATCCATGCACATGCCCACATCCACGCATGTGCACATACATGAATCCATGCATGCCCACACTCATACATGTGTACACACACACCTACATCCACACATGCCTGCATGTGCACACACACATGCATCTGTGCACAGCCCACACCCACATATGTGCACACACACATTCATGCACATAGGCACATCCACATACACAAACCCGTGTACATACCCTCACACACCCACATACACACACCCTTCTCAATTTGAACACTTCCCTATCCGTCAGCGGCAGCTTTGTCCATCCTCTTCAGGACAGAAGCTGCTGTTTATGTGCATTCCATGCTTAGGTGATACAGTTGGCTTGTGTGTGGAAAGTGAGCACACTATCACAGCTCTGGGAGTGTCCTTTACTTGGAAGCCTGCATACCCAAGGCTTTGTCTGTAAGCTCAGTCAATGGGAAATGCAAAGGAAGAGGCAAGAGAGAGTGGGCAGAAGGGAATGCTCAGGCCATGCAACCCTAAGGCAGCTTCTTTTCAGAGTGCAGTGACGAGGGAAGAGGGAAAGAGGTATGGAGGATAGACGGTCTCCGCTGCCAGCCGTCGCCCCACGGGGAGCAATGCACTGCCTCACTTGCCTCGCCCAGCCGTCAGATAATGCCAGCGCAGTGAATGGAAGGCTCAGGGCCTCCAGGGCACAGCCGCTGTGGCATACAAGGGATGTGGAGCCCCTGATAGCCTGGAGGCCTTGGATGCCCCGAGACCCACCTCCCACCCAGCCCTTTCACCCAGCGATCTTGAAATGCCTTTCTCTTGTCAAAGCTGCAGCTGAACTCCTTATCTGCATAAATGCATGGCTTCACTCTGTGCAGTTGATGATTGCCTACTCTGTATTGGGCACTCCCCTACCTGCCAGGGACAACACAGGAAATAAAACAGGCAAAAACCCCTAACTCTTTGGGCTCTCTTTTTACTGGGGAGAGGTAGGCAGTAGATGTATTAAGTAGATAAAAGTGCTGTGGAAGAAAACCACCATACAGGGGAGGAAACTAGGAAATGCTGGTGCCTGAGATTAGGAGTTTATTGAGTTGTTCAAGGAATGCTGTTCCTGAGAAAGGGGTCCAAGAGTGACAAGCTACTGGCGTGCCAGTTCTGTGGGTTGGGGAGCCTAGATGAATGGAAGCATAGCAGAAGGGGCCCAAGAGGGGAGACACCAGTCACGTGGGGCCATGCAGGCCATTGGTAGGGTCTTGGGAAAGGAAGATGTGATCCCACTTCCTTTCAGGCACAGTGGGACTGTGCTGAGAACTGAGTGGAAAGGCAGGAGCAGGGCCATGAGCTGAGTGCCACTGGGGGCCGCACTGGGCTGCACTAGGGGCCACACTGGGGA
>PVIY010059394.1:0-12064 GCA_004026745.1 Myrmecophaga tridactyla | reverse complement strand
TAGGCTTAGCCTATCCTTTGTGGGATTAAGTTTCATATGAACAACCCCCCAGATGGAGGGCTCCGCCTATTGCTTTGGTTGTCCCCTCTGCTTGTGAGAATATCAAGACTTCTCCACTTGGGGAAGTTGAGTTTTCTCCCTTTCTTGCCATTCCCCCAAGGGAGCTTTGCAATACTTTTTTATTCACTGTTCAAATCACTCTGGGATTTATCGGGGCATCACTCTGGACAAACCTACAAAATCTCATACCCTACTCAAGGTTCCATGTACTTATGGTGTTCAGTTAAACTGTCCACATAAGTTATATTAGGTAATGCGCTAGTCAAACTATAAATTTTGTACCAAATAAATATTTTTTGCTTTAGTCTCACACATAAGTTAAAGTTTTAAAATATTAATTACCATCTATTTTCAGTACCCTGCAGTATTGATATTCCCTTGTTTTTCCTCATGCAAAAACAGTTTAAAATTCTGAACTGCATAATCTTTAAAAATATCTTTTAGGAACATTACTGATTTCCAAGACTTAAGAAATACGTATTTTTGTTTAATCATAAAAGGCATACATACTTACTGTGGTCAATTAAAATATAGATGCCAACTTTATTTCTGCCGCCTAGTGGCAGCTGTTGTTACCAGTTTACTGTACCTCTGTTCAGTCTTTTTATATGCATTTTTAAAATAATTGGATCATATGGACTATGCCTTTTATATTCTCTAAATACATCAATAGCATTTCCCTGTGGTATTTGATCTTCATAAATTATTTTAATTTTTATTTATTTATTTTTGGGGGGAGGGTAGAATTGCATGCACTAGGAGTTGAATTCGAGTCTCCTGCATGGTAGGCAAGAATGCTACCAGTGAACTATCCTTGTACTCCCCTTAAATTATTTTAATGTCTGCATTATGTAGATATTTAAGTATCTTATAAATTCCACAAGACTGTACTTATCTGACAATTCATTTTCCGGTATTTTTTGTTTGTGTGTTTTGCTGTTCTTTTGTTCAACTCTTAAATATGAGCAATCCAGCTAAGGTAATCAGTCTCCTTCTCTCTTTTCACTCGTTTTCTTTATCATATCATTTCAGACCATTCCCAGAGCCCCAGCTCTAACTCAGGCTTCAAGTCTGAGTCTCAAACCCCTGAAATCTAATTACCTGTTAAACATCTCCTATGGACTACCTGAAGTCATCTCAAATACTCCTTGTTCAAAAACAAGTCCTTCATGCCTCTTGTTGCTCAGATATGGCCTCTTTCTCTCCAAACCTAACTCTGCAAGGAAAATCAGTGCCCTCTCCTCCACATGGTACAAGCCATTCTGGGGTGAAAATTTCCCTGACAGCATGGGGCAGGACTCCAGGGGATGAGTCTCTCCCTGGCATCTTGGGATTGACAACACTTTCCTGACCAAAGAGGGAAAAGAAATGTAATAAAATAAGGCATTGGTGGCCAAGAGAGGTCAAATGGAGTCAAGAGGATATTCTGGAGGCTACTCTTATGCAAGCTTCAGTTAGGTAGTGCTAATTGTATGTGGAATCTTATATATTGCTTTACCTGTTCTTTAGAATTGGCTGAAATGGTCCTGGTTGGGGTTTGGCAGGTCATGATAGGAAGCAGTGTGTAACTGAAGTGACCTCCAGAGTAGCCTCTCAACTCTGTTTGAACTCTTTCTACCACGGATACTTTGTTTGTTGTACTTCTTTTCCCCCTTTTGGTCAGAATGGAATTGTTGATCCCATGGTGCCAGGGCCGGACTCATCCCTGGGAGTCATCTCCCACGTCATCAGGGAGACTTTCACCCCTGGATGTCATGTCCCATGTAGCAAGAAAGGCAATGAATTTACTTGCAGAGTTGGGCTTAGAGAGAGGGAGGTCACATCTGAGCAACAGATGAGGTCCTCTAGAAGTAACTCTTAGGCATACCTATAGGTAAGCTAAGCCTCTCTGCTACCTACATAAACTTCACAAGAGTAAGCCTCAAGATCAAGGGCATGGCCTATTGATTTGGGTGTCCCTAAAGAAAGAAAGCTTTTTTTTTTTTTTTTTTAGCTTGTGCAGGCTCCAGAAATTGAACCCAGGTCTCCCTCATGTTAGGTGCGAATACTCTCCCTGAGTTATTCTTAGGGCTCAGAACAGTTTTTAAAAAGGGGAATTTGTTAAGTTGAAAGTTTATAGTTCTAAGGCTGTGAAAATATCCAAATTTAGGCACTAATAAGAGGTTACCTTCACTTAAGAAAGGCTCATGAGGTTCAGGGTTTCTCTCTCAGCTGGGAGGGCATGTGGTGATGTCTGTCTGCTAGCTTTCTGTCCCGGCTTCTTCTTTCATGAAGATCCCCCAGGGCATTTTCCTTCTGTATCTCCAAGGGTCTCTAGCTAAGTGGGCTGTCATTGTTCTTGTGGCCTTTCTAGCTTTCTCCACAATGTTTTGTCTTTTAAAGGATTTCAGTAAACTAATCAAGACCCACCTGGAATGGGTGGAGTCCCATCTCCATCTAATCAAAAATCACACCCACAATTGGGTGGGTCGCATCTCCCTGGGAACAATAAAAAAAGATTCCACCCAGCAATATTGAATGAGGATTAAAGGACATGGCTTTTCTGGGGTACATAATAGCTTCAAATTGGCACAGAAGCTGTTTCTGTTTTAATGTCCCCTTTGCCATCTTCTTTACCTAGTTGCTCATGCTAGAAACCTAATATCAGCAGAGATTATTCTTTTAGCGCACGTTAATAAACAGGTGATGTTTCTACTTCATTAACAATTTCAGTTATTTGAGTGTCCACCATGCATGAGATGTTAAATATGTGACTCTGGCAGCATACGTAATTAAGCCCTTGTTCTCATGGAGTTTACATTCTATTTGGGAAACACAGAAAGTAAATATATCTATTAAGTGGCAATAGAGAGAGATGAAGAAAAGAGAACTGAGTAAGGGGGAAATGATAGGGGAGTTGGAGGAGGATTTATTATATTTATTAATATATTATAGGATAGTCAGGGAAAGGCCTTCTGATAAGGCAACATTTGCATAAGGACTTGAATGAAGTAAACCAGCAAGATATCACAGGGAACACCCTTTTAGGAGAGGAGGAGCAAGGAAGCCAGTGTTGCTAGAGTGGAACGAGCAAGAGATAGACTGGTTGGAGGTGATATCAGAGTTGAAATGGGGGAAGGGAGATGGTTAGATGATGTTGGGCCGTAAAAGCCAAAGTAAGCACTCTAGACTTTATTCTGAGTGAAATAGAAAGCAGTTGGACATTTTAAAATTAGAAGTCTGCCATGGCTAGAATGAAGAGGGGAGGAAAGATGGAAGCCCAGTTAAGATGTTTTGCAGTAGTCTAAGAGATTGTAATGTCCTGGACTAAAGTATTAGCAGTAGAGGTGATAAGTCATATTCTGGATTTATTTAGGCAACAGAATTTATTGATGATACAGATGGGAACGTAAAAAAAGGAAGTCAAAGTTGACTCCTGCTTTTCACCTGAGCATTTATTGAAAGAAGAAAAACTGGGAAGAGTTCAAACTATTACTCCATCCATCTCACTGAACTACTGAAGAAACCACTTATTGGAGTTAATCTCCTTCATTTAGCTTCTTAAAGCCTATATCTGACAAATGTTACTCTGCTCAGAAATCTTCAGGCTCCTCATTGCCTACTCACATGAGGGAGATATCATTTATATTATCTACATTAGTTTGCATATATCTTGTCTAATCTTTTAAAATGGTGGGGTTTTTTTTAATTACAAGATGTGGAAAAATAAATTTTTTTAAAAAATGGAACTGTAGGAGGAAAGGGTAAGCTTTCAGTCGGGATTTGTGGGACAGGGATTTGAAATATATGCAGTCACTAAGAAAATCACACCTGATTTTAAACTCTAGCTAAAATATGCAAGATATATGTGTTCTTACAATTTATACAGGGTATGGAAGCTTCTGTTGATCAGTTGATCAGCCGAGTGACCCCTTGAATTTGTGTGTGTGTACGTCACACACAAATTACAGTGAGGAACAAGTTAAAGGTCCTCATCCTCTTGGAATTTCTGGAAGGGAAGAAAATGGCTCCAACATAGTCATATTCCTCAAGAAGGGACACATTTTCTGCCATGACTCCTGCATGTTTTGTTTTGGAATTTAAGTAGTGTTCTGTTTGTAGAGTTAGGAAGGAGTAGAATATCTTTAATTTCTGTTTTAAATCTCCTGAACAGCAAGGATCTGATGAGTTATTTGTTGTCATACAAATAACATACAAATAGCCATACACAGTTTTTGGTTGTTTGGGATTCAAACCCAGGCTCTCTGGTTCCAGAGCCTTAACCACTATGCTGTATGATTTATCATGATCTTACTATGATATGTCAAAGAAAATCTGTGAATGGAAATGAATATAACTTTCTGATTTGAGGGATTTTTAAAATTAGGGCAAGTGAGTCAAGAACCCCTTCTAGCCACCTCGGCAGGTGAACGCACTGCCCCCCCCCCACGTGTGACATGACTCCCAGGGGTGTAAAAATTTCCCTGGCAATGTGGAACAGAACTCCCGGTATAAGCCGGGACCCAGCATCGTGGGATAAAGAAAGCCTTCTTGACCAAAAGGTGGGGGAGAGAAATGAGACAAAGTTTCAGTGGCTGAGAGATTTCAAACAAGAGCGGAGAGGTTATCCTCGAGTTTTATTCTTATGCATTATATGGATATCTTAGTTTATGGTGTATTGGAGTGGCTGGAGGGAAATACCTGTAACTGTTGAGCTGTGTTCCTATAGCCTTGATTCTTGAAGACGATTGTGTAATGATAGAGCTTTTACTGTGACTGTGTGATTGTGAAAACCTGTGTCTGATGCTCCTTTTATCCAGGGTATGGACAGATGAGTAAAAAAAAATGCCTAAAGAATAAATAATAGGGGGATAAGGAGTAAAATAAATTAGGTAGATTGACATACTAGTGGTCAATGAAAGGGAGGGGTAAGGGATGTGGGATGTATGAGTTTTTTCTTTTTATTTCTTTTTCTGGAGTGATGCAGATGTTCTAAAAATGATCATGGTGGTGAATACACAACTAAGTGATGATATTGTGAGCCACTGATTGTGCACCATGTATGGACTGTATGTGTGTAAAGATTTGTTGATAAAAATATTAAAAAAAACAGGGATGATAATCCTAATCCCCCCTTCTCCCCCCCAAAAAAGCACCCCTTCTAGGAATACACTAGAGTATTGATACTCTTTTGCTCCTTTTTTTTGTTGGTGATTACATGAATTGACTATTACTTTTTAAATCTTAAGTGTGTATGGGATGAGTGCTAAATTCACAAATCAGTCCAGGATTAGATTTGGTGCTGTTGACAATTGGCATGAGTCAGGGTTTTCAACTGGAACACCTAATAAGATATTTAATAGACACATGAAAAGCTACTGGACTGTGTAAGGTGTGAAGTCCTACCTTACACAGGATTTAGGCTTTAAAGACATTGCAAGATGAATTGCAAGGTTAAAATTACCCTTGGGAATCCCTAATTTCTTATTATCACTTTTACGCCATTCTCATCCAAACCCTCACAATTTTTTGCATGAAATATTGAAATAGTCTTCTAAGAGATCTTTCTGCCTCTGCACTTGCTCTCCTTTTTGTTCTCCTCCACAGCAGCCAGATGATCTTTTAAAAATGTCAATCAGAACATGCCACTCCCTTGTTCAGTGCCTTTCACTGACTTCCCATCTCAGAATTATTTGTCCAGAACCTTCACCATGGCTTGCAAGGGCCTATGTGATCAGAACCTTACTCTTAAACGTCCTCCTCTGTCACCTTTTGATTTGCTGCTCCTAGAACACCCCAGGCAAGCTCCTTTCCTGCTTCAGAGCCTGGGCTGTTGCTGTTTTTTCTACCTCGGGATGTGACCTCGCTGATGCCTTCAGACTGTTCTATTTAAAATATCACACTCTCTGCCCCTCCATAGCTGTATATTTATTGTTTGTCCTCTCCCACTAGTGTGTTCATTTCATGCTAACAGGGATTTTTGGGTCTGTATTGATCACTGTAATGTTCTGTACAACCTAAAACATTCCGTGGCCCATAGTAGGTGCTCAATATTTACTTAATTGATGTGCTGAAATACTTATTAAAATTAATCAATTATTATATATATAGAAATATATATATAACTTGTATGACTAGGAAATTCTTAGTTGATTGACAGGGTCATAAACCCAGTTTCCCAAAAGTCTGTCATAAAGGACACTTTTAGATCAATCTTGAGTTGTTTTTAATCTTTAGTCAAGTGAATTTAAAAGCAAATATTTAAGTAAAGAGAATTTGGAAAACAAAGTTTAACCATGTTTTTTAATCTTAAAACTTTTATGAAATGTTACCACTAAATTAACCAATATTCTGTAGGACGAAGCATTTAAAATTTTTGTCAACTAAACTCCACCTTCCAACTCTTTTTTTTTTTCCACATGGGCAGGCACAGGAAATCGAATCCAGGTCTCCGGCATGGCAGGCGAGAACTCTGTCTGCTGAGCCACCATGGCCTGCCCCCAATTCTCTTTTAATTGGTAATTTTCAGTTTAAGTTGAAGCACAATAGTAATCACATAGGAAAGCTTGGACTGCGCCTGCCTCTCTGATTAGTATTTCAGATAAGTTTATTGTTTACTGGTCTAATTTTAAGTATCTCATAAATGCTACAAATTGAAATAGGAGATGAGGTGAAATATTCTTTTGGTGGCTGTCTTAAATGTTTTCTGAATAAAATTGGTTGAGTCATAAATTAGCATGTGATAAGAGCTAGTCTTACATGTTGAAGTTAAAATGAAGTGTGTTTTTTTTTTTAAGGAGATCATGAATCAGGCAGATAAAAACCAACCAGAAATCCCATCATACCTTAGTGATGAACCACCAGAAGGTAAGTATGTACTTATAACACTGAGTGGAAAAAGAATCCTGGTGAATTAAAGCTCTGATAATTTTTATTAAATTTAAAGTAATACAACTCATTTACCTTGTCAAGTAAATATGTTTAAAAAATAATTGAAGATAAACATTGTTTAGCCTCTAGTAAGTAAGCACCACAGATATTGATAAAAATGGGACACAGGGCAACTTTAAGGTCTATTTTCCTGTCACAGTTTTATTCTTTTAAGACCATTTCACAAGCAAGAGCTTATTCTTTTATTTGTAAAGGGTGGGGTAGGGTGGGGTGGGATGGGGAAGAAGGATAGACTACATTTAGTTGTGATGTAATGCATACAAAAAAATCACCCTAATTCAAGAGGCATTTCGGATTTGTTGTTAAACTCTTATCCACTGAAATGAGATAAAATAAAATCTCAGTGGCTGAGAGATTTCAAACAGAATCCAGAGGTTATCCTGGTGGTTATTCTTATGCATTATATAGATATCCCTTTTTAGTTTATCGTGGGTTGGTGTGGCTAGAGGGAAATACCTGGAACTGTTGAACTGGGTTCTAGAAGCCTTGAAGCTTGAAGATGACTGTATAATTATATAGCTTTTACAATGTGACTGTGATTGTGAAAACCTTGTGTCTGTTGTTCCTTTTATCCAGGGTATGGACAGATGAGTTAAAAAAAATATGTAAGGATAAAAGATAAATAAATAATAGGAAATAAAGGGTAAAAATTGGGTAGATTGAAATACTGTGGGTCAGTGAGAGGGAGGGGTAAGGGGTATGGGATGTACGAGTTCTTTTTTTTTTCTTTTTATTTCCTTTTCTGGAGTGATGCACATGTTCTAAAAATGATCATGGTGATGAGTACACAACTATGTATGATTGTAAAATATGGTGGGACTGTATGTATGTGGATATTTCTCAATAAAAATAAAACTATTTATTGCAGTAATTTTTTTTGGTTAGCTCTCATATTAATACATGGCTATGGGGTCTGCTTAATTAATTTTTCTATATTATAATTCTCTTTGAGTTTGGAAAGTGTGACATCATGAATCATTTTATTCTTACCTTTACTTCAAAAAATCCTTGGAAACACTAATTGTACACATGAATGTCTTGACTATATAGGAAAAATTACAGGCATTTTAAATTTATGGTTTGGGTATAGGAAATTAATAAAATTAATCCAAATAGTGATCTCCTTGGGTAATTGCATGTTTGTACAGGATAGTCATAATACTTAACAAAGAGAATCAAATTGGAGAATTAAAGGCTATAGTGACTGACAGAGATGAGATAGCAAATAGACTGAAATGTGTCTGGGAAGAGGCTAGGGCTGGAAGTCATGACTCTAGGTATGGTATTTTCTTCCCTACTGTCTAAAATTTTCTTCCCATATTTCTTATCTCATCTTGGCAGGCAAAAATTAAATTGCTAGGAAAACAAACATAATGAAAATATTGTATTTAAGCCAGAAAGAAGATAAAAGTAATCAGCTGATCAAGTTTAATTTGGGTTTTGTTCTTGTTGCTGGTGGGATGGCAGTGGGTGTTTGGAAGAAGAGCCATGAAAACTGTTGACTCAGCTCATGATTAGAAGTAGAACCATTGAATTTTGAAAAAAAAAAGTTAGGGCTCAACAAGAATTAACAAGGACTTTCTGAGAGAGTCAGGAAAGGTATAAATAAGGACCATGCAGAAGTATAATTGTCAAAGAAGAGAACATGGCTTCAATAATGTCCTTATATGACAGCCTACTAAACAAGTAATCTGTAAAGCAAATAATTTTATGATGGTAATCATAAATATACTGTAAAGTTATTAACAGCTTTAATATTTATCTGATTGATTAGGAAAAATTACTTGTCTTCATTAAATGTATGTGTACAAAATTTGGCATAGCAAAAAGAATTTTACTAATGAGGTATTCAACATGAGGCAGTTATGTTTTATCCTCAAACCAGGATTTTACCCCTTTTCGTAGTGCCATTCACTTTGATTACAACAGCATTATCAATTATTTAAAACTTTCATTGTAATTTCATAATGAATATATTCAAATGTTCATTTTTATCTTGACTTTAGTAATACATCCTCAGCTATTTCTGTTTTAAAAGTTTATGTTAATTGTACAAAGTTAATTTTTTAATGAGAAAAATGGTTAATTTTTATAAATTTAGTCAATTGCTATATATGTATTTTCACACATTCCCCCTGCTCCCATATATGCTATTGTGAATAACCAATGAGATTTTCCCACTTGTGATAGGATGTAAAAATCTCTAAATAATGAAAAGAAAAACTACCTCAGGGTAAATTTGTGCCTTGTGTATTACAGAGGCTCAGTTTTCACATTGTTTTTCTTTTTTCTCTATGAAATATTGTCAGTTTCCCATTGTTACCTTCTCTGATAACCTTATTCTGCTAGGACCTTGTTTTAGTTTGCTAAAGCAGCCAGAAAGCAATACACCAGAAATGGAGTGGCCTTTAAAAAGGGGAATTTATTAAGTTGCAAATTTACAGTTCTAAGGCCGTGAAAATGTCCAAACTAAAGCTCCCAGGGAAAGACACCTTGATCTAAGAAAGGCCAATGGGTCCAGAACACTTCTGTCAGCTGGAAAAGCTTATGGTGATCAGTGTCTGCTAGCTTTCTCACCCAGCTTCTTCAGTGGCTTCCAAAAGTCTCTGTCTGTGTGGGCTCTCCTGGCTCTAAAGCTTTTTCCCAAATGGTTCCCTCTTCTTAAAGGGCTCCAGTAAGCAACCCCACCTTGAATAGGTGGAGACGCATCTCTCTGGAAACTATCTAATCACAAGTTACCACCCACAGTTGGGTGGATCACATCTCTGTGGAAGCAATAAAAAAGATCCCACCCAGCAATATTGAATGAGGATTAAAGGATGTAGCTTTCTGGGGTACATAATAGCTTCAAATGAGCACAGACCTAATTAACTTTGGTGATCTTAGTTGGACCTTTTGCCAATAATTTACTTTTCTTTGTGAGGTTGTACTTTTTCTGTGGATAAAACCTAAATTGTATAATTACCCAATATTGTTCCATGAAGTTTAAAAAAAAAACAAAACACCATTACTTACCTGTTGTTGCTGCCCACATCATAGATTAAAAAGGGAGAAAAGGTGTGTATTTATTTGAGGCTGGTACAGGCAATTTAAAAAAAATTCATATTAATTATTCACTTACTGAGCTTTTATTATCTGCCAGGTTTTGTTATGGTGTTCCATGTGCATATATAGAACATAAATTTCATTTACTTACTCTTGACAATAGTTACATGAGCCAAGTATTAGAATATATTTTCATTGGATACCTGCTATTCTGATACACTTTTTCTCAGGGATTTCCATATATTACCTAATTTAATCATACAATCCTATGCATTTGATAGACAAATAGACTGATGCTTGACTTCAGTAACTTGGCACAAGCAAATTTTTATGAAATCTTCCTGCCAGTCATTTTGTGTCTGAGTTTGAGACTGCTTGCCAAACAAACTAAAGAGAACAAACTCATGACTTACATAAATCTGAATGTTTTTATATTAATGTCACCTTTTCTGGGAGTATCTGAAGAGTTTGTTAAACTCTTCAAAATACAAACTGATGTCTGTAAGTATTACTGAGGCAGTGATTTAAATATTAATCTTAGCTGTAGTTTGACTTGCTTATATCTGAATAAAAATGATTTCAGGTAGGAGCATTATTTAAAATGATGAATAGTTTTCCTATTTTTTACATAGCATTAGGTCCTTAAATACATCATTAAGAGGCACATGGAGCAGAAACCCAAATATTTGGTTCTCAAACTTTTTGGTCTTGGAGTCTTTTATACTCTCAAAAATTGAGGACCCCAAAGAGCTTATGTCTTTGTAGCTTGTATCTGTTAGCATTTACCTCATTAGTAATAAAACTGAGAAATTTATGTATTTTACTTATTTAAAAACCTAATAAATGCATTTACGTGTTAACACGACAACATTTTTAGTAAAAGTATTTTCCAAAATAAAAGCAGTTTAATAGAAGACAGCTAGATTCTTGCTGCTGCTTCTGCATTCAGTCTGTTGTGTTATTACATGTCATGTCGCCTGTGAACAACTGTACTGTACACTCGTGACAGAGTGAAATTGCAAAGTCAAATAGTTTTTAACTCATGGATGCCGTGAAATGGTCTCAATGATCCACAGAGGTCCTAGACCATACCTTGAGAACCTTATTTCAGTAATAATTGATTGAAGTTTATCTAGGAAATGAAGGTTAAATATATTTATCTTTTTATTCCTTCATGCTCCAATTTAAATAAAAGATAAAGCACTTTTTTTCCCATAACAACAACACAACCCTACATCAAGGAAACATTTAAAAATAGGTCATTTAAAATTGGAACTCTGTCAAAGTTGTCTAGTCTCTAAAACATTTCTTCTAAGATACTAAGACTTAGCATGTGTATAACTATAGCTTTGAGGGAAGAGTTTTTCATCAGATTTGTATCTATATTATTAGCCTTATCTAACTCAACCTCCTAATTGTTAGAAAGTCTTACATTACTTAGTGATTTGTGCTGCTCTTTTTTTAAATAAATAAATAAATAATTTATTAAACATAAACAAACACATTCTTGCCATATGATCATTTCATTCTTGATATATAATCAGTAACTCACAATATCATCACACAGTTGTGTATTCATCATCATGATCATTTCTTAGAACATTTGCATCAATTCAGAAAAAGAAATGAAAAGAAAACAAATTCATACATACCAACCCCTTATCCCTCCCTTTCACTGATCACTAGCATTTCAGTCTACTAAATTTATTTTAGCATTTGTTCCCCCTATTATTTATTTATTTTTAATCCATATGTTTTACTTGTCTGTCGATAAGGTAGATAAAAGGAGCATCAGACACAAGGTTTTCACACATTGTGAAAGCAATAGCATTATATAATCATCTTCAAGAAACATGGTTACTGGAACACAGCTCTACATTTTCAGGCAGTTCCCTCCAGCCTCTCCATTATAGCTTAATTAAAAAGGTGATATCTATATAATGCATAAGAATAACCTCCAGGATAGCCTCTCGATTCTGGAATCTCTCAGTCATTGGTACTTTATTTTGTCTCATTTTGCTCTTCCCCC
>PVIY010059393.1:0-12061 GCA_004026745.1 Myrmecophaga tridactyla | reverse complement strand
GTCCATTTCTGAGTTTTTATATTCAGTCTTGTTGCACAATCTGTATCCCTTCAGCTCCAATTACCCAATATCTTACCCTATTTCTATCTCCTGATGGTCTCTGTTACCAAGGAAATATTCCAAGTTTATTCACTAATGTCAGTTCATATCAGCGAGACCATACAATATTTGTCCTTTTGTTTCTGGCTAATCACACTCAGCATAATGTCCTTAAGGTCCATTCATGTTGTTACATACTTCATAACTTTATTCTGTCTTACAACTGCATAATATTCCATCTTATGTAAATGTCACAGTTTGTTTAGCCAATTGTCTGTTGATGGACATTTTGGCTGTTTCCATCTCTTGGTAATTGTTAATAATACTGCTATAAACAATGTAAATGTCCATTTGTGTCCTTGGCCTCGTGTCCTTTGAGTAGAGACAGCATATAGATGGGTCCTGTTTTTTAATCCATTCTGCCAGACTATGTCTTTTGATTGGAGAGTTTAATCCATTAACATTCAGTTTATTACTGCATGGGTAGTACTTTCCTCTACTATTTTGCCTTCTGGATTTTATATGTCATATCTAATTTTCCTTCTTTTTACCTTTACTCATAGTCTTCCTTTCTACACTCTTCTCCACACCTCTCTCTTCTGTCTTCGTATCTATCTCTAGTGTTCCCTTTAGTATTTCTTGCAGAGCTAGTCTCTTGGTCACAAATTCTCTCAGTGATTATTTGTCTGAAAATGTTTTAATTTCTCCCTCATTTGGAAGGACAATTTTGCTGGATATAGAATTCTTGGTTGGCAGTTTTTCTCTTTTAATAATTTATATATATATCATCCCATTGTCTTCTTGCCTCTGTGGTTTCTGCTGAGAGATCTGTGCATAGTCTTGTTGGGCTTCCCTTGTATGTGACGGATTGCTTTTCTCTTGCTGTTTTCAAGATCCTCTCTCTTTGACCTCTGACATTCTGATTATTAAATGTCTTGGAGTATGTCTATTTGGATCTATTCTCTTTGGGGTATGTTGCACTTCTTGGATCTTTAATTTTAAGTCTTTCATAAGAGTTGGGAAATTTTCAGTGATAATTTCCTCCATTAGTTTTTCTCCTCCTTTTCCCTTCTCTTCTCCTTCTGGGACTCTCACAACACGTATATTCATGCGCTTCATATTGTCTTTCAATTCCCTGAGTCCCTGCTCATATTTTTCCATTTTTTTCCCCTATAGTTTCTGTTTCTTGTTGGATTTCAGATGTTCCATCCTCCAGTTTAGAAATCCTATGTTCTGTCCCTCGAAATCTACCATTGTAGGTTTCCATTGTTTTTTTCATCTCTTCTGCTGTGTCTTTCGTTCCCATAAGTTCTGTGATTTGTTTTTTCAGACTTTCAGTTTCTTCTTTTTGTTCTTTCCTTGCCTTCTTTATATCCTCCCTCAATTCATGGATTTGGTTTTTGATGAGGTTTTCCATGTCTGTTCGTACATTCTGAATTAATTGTTTCAGCTCCTGTATGTCATTTGAATTGTTGGTTTGTTCCTTTGGGCCATATTTTCAATTTTACTAGTGTGATTTGTTATTTTTTGCTGGCGTCTAGGCATTTAATTACCTTAATTAGTTTATTCTGGAGATTGCTTTCACTTCTTTTATCTAGGGTTTTCTTGCTGGATGAATTTGTTTTTCTTATCCTGCCCTGTGTGTGGCACTTGTCCGACTGCAGGTCCCACCAGCATAAGATAATGTGGTACCTTTAACTTTGGCTGGGGGCGTGGTGGAGACAGAGGAGAGGTTGTGGGCTGGTTTTAATGGTTTCAAATGACCAAGCCCTGGTGTCTGAATTCCTTGAGGGAGGGATTCCACCTGAGTTGGGCTTCACCCCTCCCTTGGGGAAGGCACTGGCTCCAGACAAGCCCCCAAAAGAGCTCACTTCTGCCTATGCCTGGGGCAGTTGCAGCCTGAAAAGTCCTGCCACTGTATCCAAACGCAGTCAAGCCTTTGTAGATACACAGCCACAAAAACCTCTGTTTCCTTCTTTTTTTCCCCCCCTTTTTCTGTCAGTCCTGCCCCCTTGGCGCCAGGGCAAAAATGAGCAACCTCCGCTTTGATCAGGTTCACCTAAGCTGGGGGCCTAATTTTAGTAGTCAGAATTTGTTAATTAGTTCCATAATTGGCGTTTGATTGTGCCCAGTCCCCTCTGGGAAGCGGCCTGTGGGGAAGGGGCGCCGGCCGCCACAGCTTTGGGAACTCATGGTTCTGGGGCGGGCTTGCAGCTGGTCCAGCTGGTCCCGACTGGGGTACGCTGCGTGTCTGGTCACTGACACGGCCCCAGGAGCTGTTCTGTACTGTTTCTGGTTATTTAGTAGTTGTTCTGGAGGACGAACTAAAACACGCACGTTGTTAAGCCGCCATCTTGACCCAGGGCTGCTTATAACCTTTTAATTGCTGTTTTAAAAGTTCCTTCATGGCATAGCCCAAATATTGCTAAAGACTGGCAGAAAGATCAAAGGAGAAGGAGGAGTTATAACAGAGAAGATAGGATTTAACAAGTGAGCATGACTGCTGATTCATTATATTGATACTTCTTTTAGTCTCCAGTGTCTTGGAGCAGCTAGAAGGAAAAACCTAAAATTGTGGGATTGTAACCCATACCAAACTGAAGTCTGTTCTACAGCTAATTGTTGCAGTGTGCTTAGAAATGTATTGCTTTTTTGTGTGTATATGTTATTTTTCACATAAAAAGAAAGTTCCTTTATGACAAACTCTGGGTTCTGTTCTGTAACTACTTGTTGAAGTGTGCTTTGAAAATTATTGCTTTTTTCTTTCTTTGCTTTGTATATATGTTATATTATACATTTGAAAAAAAGCCAGGAACTTATTTTAAAAAGAAAAGAAACTCGTTCATCCTTTCAATTAGCTCTGCTGCTGTAGGGTTATAAGGCAAATGAAATGTCCATAAGACATCATGTTCAGTAGCCCAGGCTTGGGTTAGTTGTCCCATAAAGGGGGTCTCCTTATCACTGTCCTCATGTATGGAGACCCCGAAGAATGTACTGAGCTTTTCTAAGCTAGGTATTGTAGCTCTTTAGTTAGCTTTCCCTACTGGAAGGCCAGCAATGGTCCAGTAACCATATCTATGACTATAAAAGTATATTTTGCACCTCTGAATGAGGGAAGGGGCCCAATGTAATCTCCCTGCCACCAAGTGACTGGAATCTGCTTACAGCTTATGTAAAGCATCCTTGTGCATCACAGTGAACAGGAGGGGTAGGTATCCATGACTTTTTTCAGTTGTTGTCTGGTCATGGGCAGCTAGAATTGCTGTGCCAGTCTCCACAGAGTCTAGTAGCCTTGGTATCCTGCCTTTTAATGCAACCATTCAGCAGCCTCATGCAATATTGGCATTAGGCTATGAATTTTTTACTATAGCATCTGTTTCAATATTGCCAGGTAAAAAAATCCGTGTTTTGGGGCAGACATGAAACACAGATATGAAACACAATTACCTTTCACTTTTGACAGGTAGTCCAGATGTCTTCCTACATCTCTTTTCCCCATAAAGGGCGGCCAATCACAGTCCATTGCTCTTGCTTCCGTGTGACCAACCACACTGCCAGGCCCCGGTACACTGCCCAATTGTCCACACAGATAGTTGGTACATCTCCTGGTTCATGAACAATGACCATACATAGAGCCCTTAATTCAGCCCATTGACTGCTTTGCATAGTCCCAGTTTCTCACCATATCATGTCTGCACTAGGTTGCAGGGCTGCTGCCATCCAGGCAGCAGGCTTCCCGTGTGCTGATCCATCAGTATACCAGGCAGACTTAGGTATCGCCACATCTGTCAACAGCGGCCACAGAGACATCCACCTTGGGAAGATCAACAGGGAGAAGGAGGCATTGTTCTTCTTCATAGGAGACTGGTCTCAGGATATCATGCATTTTTGCACATAACGGCTGTTGTTGAAAATGCTGTGCTGTATCAGATAAGCCTTCCATTTCATTAATGTACTCGATTGTACATTGCCAGAGTGAGGCTTAGTGACAGTGTTCCATATCCACCCCTGTATGGGGATGATTTTTTAATTTCACAGGACATCTCTGAGTTAGTCCTTCAATTTTCAGTAAGGCATTATAAACCACACACAGTTGTTTTCCTAAAGGACTGTACCACAGTTTGGCTCTTTTAACTCGCTTTGCCTGTTACCTTTGCCACAAGCCCCACAGAAGCCAATATTGGTACTGGCCATATCTAATTCAAAAGGCATATATGTGTTCACCTCCTGTAAAATCTGAATTAGCATGATGGCCTTCCTGGCTTTTCCAAAAGCAGTCTGCTGGAGATGATCAAAAAAGTATTGGCAAAGACCCTTGAGGGATGGGAGAAAAATTATGGAACTATTAAATTTTACCACTGGGGAAATCCCGGATACTGTGCCAAACATTACAGACACACAAATTAATAGGACAAGACCTTGATCTCGAGGCTTACTCTTGTGAAGCTTATGTATGCAGCAGAGCTTAGCCTACCTATAGGTATGCCTGAGAGTCACCTCTGGAGGTCCTCTTTTGTTGCTCAGATGTGGCCTCTCACTAAACCCAACTCTGCATGGAAACCATTGCCCTACCCCCTGCATGGGACATGACATCTAGGGATGAAAGTCTCTCTAGCAGCATGGAAGATGACTCCAGGGATGAGCCTGGCCCTGGCACCAGGGGATCAACAATGTCATCCTGACAAAAAGGGGGGAAAGAAGTATAACAAATCAAGTTCAGTGGCTGAGAGAGTTCAAATAAAATCAAGAGACTACACTGGAGGTCACTCTTACACATGCTTCAGTTAGATAGTGTTACCTATCATAACTTGCCAAACCCCAACCAAAACCATTCCTGCCAATCCTAAAGAATACTTAGGGCATTATATAAGATTCTACAAAGGTTTCATGCACTAGGATAACTCTCCAGAAACCTGCCACCTCCAGATGCGTCACTGGACCAGATAAATCCTGAAATGCAGAGGGGCCAGCCTTTCCAGAATATCAACTAGTTCCATCCCCCTATCCCATATTATCGACAGCCCCTTTCAACGTGAAAAAATTGGAATGGGCATAGCACAAATACCCCTAAAGAGTGAGAGAAAGATCAAAGGTGATGATGGAGTTTATACAGAGAAAGTAGGATTTAACAAATGAATATAAGTGCTGAATCATTACACTGATATTTCTTTTAGCCTCCAGTACCTTAGAGAAGCTTGAAATAAACACCTAAAATTGTGGAATTGTAACCCATAACAAACTCTGAAATCTTTTCTACAACTAATTGTTGCAAAGCATTTTGAAATTTATTGCTTTTATGTATATATTTTATTTAAAGAGAAGGAAGAGCATAACAAAGAAGATCGGATTTAACAAATGAGTATGACTGCTGAATCATTATATTGATATATCTGCTGGTCTCCATTGTCTTGGAGCAAATAGAAGAAAAAAATGAAAAATCATGGAACAGTAACCCATACTGAACTTTAAAATCTGTTCTATAATTACTTGTTAAAAGGAACTTGGAAATTTATTGCTTTTTTGTATATATGTTATATTTCACAATAAAAAAAAAGTTAAGAAAAAAAAGCAGTCTGCTGGAAGTCATCCCATTCCCAGGGATAGCTTTTCCTAATCAAAACATACATGGGTTTTAACATTTGGGCTGAGTGAGGAATGAAGGTTTCCAATACCCCAACAATCCCAGGAAAGCCATTAGTTGTTTAGGCATATGCAGCATAGGAAAACATTGTACCTTATCAATTACTACAAAAGGAATAAATTTTGCCTTTCCCAGCCATACAGTATCCAAGAATTTGACAGGGCAACCAAGGTATTACAGTCCACCATGATCAATTGTTTATCCTCAACTGTTAAGATGAAATAGCAACGAGCCTGAGGCTTTTTTTAGTTCTGGGTAAGAGTTACTGGCTAATATGACATCATCAATATAATGAAATAGAGTTACATTTTTCCATTTAGCCAAATCCTTTGCTACCAACCCATGGCAGAAGATCAGGCTATGTGAATAGCCTCGTGGAAATGCAATGAAAATCCTTCGTTCTCCTTCCCAGGTGAGGATGAAAATGGGTTGACTGGCCGTATTTAAGGGAATACTAAAGAACTGAGTGTTAATTCCTTGTAGTAAAGAGATAACCTTTGGAAATGCAGCGTACTAAGGTAGCATCACTCCACTCTTTGCCTCCTAAATTTCTCCTTTTCATTATTATATAAAGAATCTACAAGATTCCAGTCAGAGGAAGTCAGGATATTCCTTCTTACTCTAGCTTAATGGTGTATTAATATTTCTAAACTCTTACCCGTAAGGTATAGCCTCTCATTCAATGCACCCTCCAAATCTGCTGATTTCTCTCTTTCTGAAACAGTCTGCTGCAACAGCCCCCGTGGGCACTGTGGTCAGTGAGGGGGCAGGGCTCCTCTTGGTGGTACCACACATTCTTCTACCCCACAAGAAGTGGCAGCGGCATTGCCATGGCATCCCGACAAACATCCACTGCCCTCTTCATTTTTTTTAAAAATGTGTCTCCCTATACATACACACAGAGGCAGATATGTAATATGTACATGATAGGGAATTTTGTTCTCACAACCTTTTTTGTTCTTGTTGTTTTGTTTTGTTTTCAGGTGTTGTGGTAGTTAGATTCAGTTGTCAACTTGGCCAGGCAAAGGCATCTAGTTCCGTTGCTGTGGACATGAGCCAATGGTACATGAACCTCATCTGTTGCTAATTACATCTACAGTCGGCTAGGAGGCGTGCCTACTGCAATGAATGACGTTTGACTTAATTGGCTGGTGTTTAAATGAGAGAGCTCAAAGTAACATAACCCAAGCAGCTCAGCATACCTCATCTCAGCACTCACAGCTCAGCCCAGGCCTTTGGAGATGCAGAAAGAAATTCTCCCTGGGGAAAGGTTGGAACCCAGAAGCCTGGAGAGAAGGCCAGAAGAGACCATCCTGTGCCTTCCCATGTAAGAAAGAACCTCAGTGGAAAGCTAGCTGCCTTTCCTTTGAAGAACTAACAAAATAAATACCCTTTTATTAGAAGCCAATCTGTCTCTGGTGTGTTGCATTCTGGCAGCTAGCAAACTAGAACAGGTGTGGTGGTGGTGATGGTGGTACATTGGTCAGAATGAAACCCAGGTCTCCCACATGGCAGGCTAGAATACTACCGCTGTACTACAGATTTCAACAGTATGAGCAAGAGTCTTGTCAATGTTGCTGGCTTTGAAGATGGAGGAAGGAGGCCATTAGCCAAGGACTGCGGGTGGCCTCTAGAAATTGGAAAAGGCAGGGAAACAGATTCTCTCCTGGAGCATCCAGAAAAGAATGCAACACTAGTAGACACGTTGATTTTAGCCCACATCAGACCTGTGACCTACAGATCTGTAAGATAAATTCGGGTCATTTTAAGCTGTTAAATTTGTGGTAATTTGTTGTAGCAGCATTAGAAAACTAATCCAAGTAACCTGAAATTGGTAACTTGTGTTTTCTTTATTTTTCTTTTCAGTCTGACTAGATCTTTGTCAATTTTATTGACCTTTTCAAAGAGTCTGCTTTTGGTTTCATTGATTTACTCTATTGTTTTACTATTTCAGCTTCACTTGTTTCAGGTCTTAGCCTCTATTATTTCCTTCTTTGTGCTTGCTTTGGATTTATTTTGCTCTTCTTTTCCTAGTTTCTTGAGGTGCAAGTTTAGATTGATTCTCCTTGCTGCTGCTGAGCTGGGATGGGAGTCTGGTTCTGCAAAGTTCAGTGTGCATGGGCGGGGGCGGGGGCACTTGCTACTGGCAGGTGGGGATATAAGTCCCAGCTCCCTATTTGGTCTTTGCCACTGCTCTGGCAGAGTTTGGAGTGCCTTATTATAGCCTCTTGTGGATAGAAGAGTAGGCTTTCTACTCAGCCTTCACCAGTGGGGGCGGGGGAACCATACTTTTTTCTGTGGTGTTTGGCTGGAGTAGAGGGATTGTCTAAAAGTTTTATGTCTTGCTATGTTGCTCCTCTCCTAATTGTTTGGCTGGAGAGAGCAGACAATCACTGGGGGCTTCTTATTTGTTTGTTTGTCTCTGCTCCGTGGCATTTCTTGGTTTCCAGTTCCTTCAGTTTTAGTCTGGTATAAACAAGGTAAAAAGCAAGCCTAGTGAAGTCACTACTACCATGTCGTTCCTTGGACTCTGAGGTCCCTATCTGGTCTTCCATCTTCTCTCCACCTCTAAGAGTCTTCTTACATTTATTTTGTATATCATGTCCAGGGCTTTTAGTTGTACTTAGCTTAAGAACAGGGAAAAATATGCCTATTGCATTTTCCAAATGCACAAATACTGTTCCATTCAGTGAGTTTAAAAATTTCCCCTATTGTATTTTTTAACTCCAAAATTTATTTTATTTTTAAAATTTATTTATTAATTAAAAAAGTAAGAACAAACAAAAACATTAACATATCATTCCGTTCTACATATATAATCAGTAATTCTCAATATCATCACATAGTTGCATATTCACCATTTCTTAGAACCTTTGTATCAATTCAGAAAAAGAAATAAAAAGACAACAGAAAAAGAAATAAAACGATAACAGAGAAAAAAATATTATACATACCATACCCGTTACCCCTAGCGTTCATTTATCACTAGCATTTCAGACTAAATTTATTTTAACATTTGTTCCCCCTATTATTTATTTTTAGTCCATATGTTCTACTCGTCTGTTGACAAGGTAGATAAAAGGAGCATCAGACACAAGCTTTTCACAATCACACAGTCACATTGTGAAAGCTATATCATTATACAATCATCATCAAGAAACATGGCTACTGGAACACAGCTCTACATTTTCAGGCATTTTCCTCCAGCCTCTCCATTACATCTTGAATAACAAGGTGATATCTACTTCATGCGTAAGAATAACCTCCAGGATAACCTCTTGACTCTGTTTGGAATCTCTCAGCCATTGACACTTTGTCTCATTTCACTCTTCCCCCTTTTGGTCCAGAAGGTTTTCTCTATCCCTTGGTGCTGAGTCTCAGCTCATTCTAGGGTTTTTCTCAGTCCCTTGATGCTGAGTCTCAGCTCATTCCAGGATTTCTGTCCCACATTGCCAGGAAGGTCCACACCCCTGGGAGTTATGTCCCACGTACAAAATTTATTTTAAAAAAAAATATCTTCTATTTCTCTGCTGAGACTTTCTATCATTCCATTTATTTCGAGTATTGTCCCTTATTTCTTAGAGCACAGTTATAATAGTTGCTTAAAGTTTTGTCTGATAATTCCAAAATCTGTGTCATCTCTACATCAGAGTCTGTATATTCTTTTTTTTCCTGGTAAGATGTTGAAATTTTCTAGTTCTTGACCTATTGAGTAGTTTTGGAATATATTCTTGACATTTTGAATATTATGCTATGTTTCTGGGTCTTGTATGAATCCTGTGGAGACCATTGATTTTTTTTAACTTTTTTTATTGTATAATATAACATATATACAAAGCAAAGAAAGAAAAAATCAACAGTTTTCAAAGCACTCTTCAACAAGTAGTTACAGGACACATCCCAGAGTTTGTCAGGGGCTACCATACCATCATCTCAGATTTTTCCTTCTAGCTGCTCCAGAATATTGGAGGCTAGAAGGAATAAAATTTTTTTTATCATCACAATCAACTTTTTTTTCTTTTTTGTGAAAATTAACATATATACAAAAAAGCAATAAATTTCAAAGCACAGAACAACAACTCGTTGTAGAACAGATTTCACAGTTTGGTATGGGTTACAATTCCACAATTTTAGGTTTTTACCTCTATTGACCATTGATTTTTAATTTTATTTTAGCAGGAATTGACTAACTCAAATTCAGGCCTCAAGTTCTATCCACTTTCTGTGGGCTATGGTTCCAAAGTCAGGTGTTTTCAAAACCTTTGCCAAGGTACATGAATTTGTCTTATATGTATGTACCCAGAAGCCAATCTGGGACTTGGGCAGTTGTATAACCCGTAGTCTAGTTCCCAAAGCTTGTGGAATGCTGTTAAAGTCAGAATTATGTATGTGCAGCTCGGAGATGAGCCCAAAAGGTCATATACAATTTTATGGGACCATTTTCTTTCTTTTTTTTTTTTTCATTTTTAAACAGTTTTATTCATATAAACATACAATCCAACATAAGTGTATAGACATGCCTTGACTACCATAATCTATCTGAAGACATTTCCTTTTCTTCCACTAAGAATCTATACCCGTTTCCCATACCCCCTGCTGTTGACATTTAGTTTTGGCAGAATGCCTTTGTTACATTCAGTGGAAGCATAACAATGTTACTGTTGGCTATAGACCCTAACTTGCATTGATTGTACTTTTTCCCATATACCATCTATTTTCAACACCATGCAATATTCACATTCATTTGTTCTCCCTCATGCAAAGACATTTTTTAATCATCATCATTGTACACTCTAGGCATTCCTAAATTATACCGTCTCAATCTTTATCCTCTCTCTTTCCCTCTGGTTTCATACGTGACCCCAACCCTTCTCCCTCTATCATACTCACGTTCAGTTTCATTCAGTACTAATATTATTGTGGTACAATCAGGTAGTATTGTGCTATCCATTTCTGAATTTTTACAATCAGTCCTGTTGCAAAATCTGTATTCCTTCAGCATCACTTGCCCAATCTCTCCCCTATTTCTATCTCATGATAACCTGTGTTCTTAACTTCAATTTTCAAAGTCGCTCATTAATGTTAGTTCATATTAGTGAGACCATACATTATTTTTCTTTTTGTTTCCGGCTAATTTTACCCAGCATAATGTTCTATAGGGTTCATCCACCTTGTTACGTGCTTCTTGACTTTATACTATCTTACAGTTGTGTAATATTCCATTGTATGTATATACCACAGCTTGTTTAGCCACTCATCTGTTGATGGGCATTTGGGTTGTTTCCATCTCTGAGCAATCGTAAATAATGCTGCTATAAACATTGGTGTGCAAATGTCTGTTTGTGTCCTTGCCTTCAGGTCCTCTGAATATATACTTAGTAATGGGATTTCTGGATCATATGGCAATTCTATACTTAGCTTCCTGAGGAACCACCAAACTGCCTTCCAGAGCAGATGTACCATTTTACCTTCTCAGTGTATAAGTGCGGATAAGTGGGCCTCTTTCTCCACATCCTCTCCAACACTTGCTGTTTCCTGTTTTTTTTTTTTTGATAATGGCCATTTTAGTAGGTATCAGATGATATCTCTTTGTGATTTTGATTTGCATTTCCCTAATAGCCAGTGAAGTTGAATATCTTTTCATGTCTCTTTTAATCATTTGTATTTCCTCTTCTGAGAAGTGTTATGTCTTTTGCCCATTTTTAAATTGGGTTGTTTGTCTTTTTGTTGTTGAGTTGAAGAATCTCTTTACAAATTCTGGATACTAAACACTTATTTGATATGTGGTTTCTAAATATTGTCTCCCATTATGTAGGCTGAGTTTTTACTTTCTTGACAGAGTTCTTTGATGCAAAAAAGTGTTTAATTTTGAGGAGTTCCCATTTATCTATTTCTTTCTTCAATGCTTTGCTTGTGCTTTGGATATAAGGTCTAGGAAACCCCCTCCTATTACAAGTTTTATAAGATATTTCTTACATTTTCTCTGAAAAGTTTTATGGTCTTAGATCTAATGTTTAGGTCTTTGATTCATTTTGAGTTAATTTTTGTATAGGGTATGAGATATGGATCCTCTTTCATTCTTTTGCATATGGATATCCAGTTCTCCAAGCACCATCTATTGAAGAGGCTGCTCTGTCCCATGTGGGTTGGCTTGAATGCCTTATCAAAGATCAACTGTCCATAGATGAGAGGGTCTATATCTGAACACTCTATTCTATTCAGTTGGTCAGTATATCTATCTTTATTTTTATTTAAAAAAAATTTAACAACAAACGAACAAAAACATTCTTAACATATGATCATTCCATTCTACATATATAATCAGTAATTCACAATATCATCACATAGTTGCATATTCATCATGATCATTTCTTAGAACAT
>PVIY010059392.1:0-12067 GCA_004026745.1 Myrmecophaga tridactyla | reverse complement strand
GATCCAGCAGATCCAATGGTGCTGGAAGTGTCAGTGGCAAATAGAGATGCTGTCTGGAGCCTTTGGCAGGCCCCTATAGGAGAATCACAAAGCAGACCCTTAGGATTTTGGAGCAAAGCCTTACCATCTGCTGCAGATAACTACTCTCCTTTTGAGAAACAGCTTTTGGCCTGCTACTGGGCCTTAGTAGAGACTGAACACTTAACCATGGGCCACCAAGTTACCATGAGACCTGAGTTGCCTATCATGAGCTGAGTGTTGTCTGACCCACCAAGCCATAAAGTTGGGCGTGCGCAACAGCACTCTATTGTAAAATGGAAGTGGTATATACGAGATAGAGCCAGAGCAGGTCCTGAAGGCACAAGTAAGTTACACGAAGAAGTAGCCCAAATGCCCATGGTTTCCACTCCTGCCACATTACCTTCTCTTTCCCAAACCAGCACTATGGGCTCTTGGGGAGTTCCTTACAGTGAATTGACTGAGGAAGAGAAAACTCAGGCCTGGTTTACAGATGGTTCAGCACGATATGCAGGTACCACCCAAAAGTGAACAGCTGCAGCATTACAACCCCTTTCTGGGGTGTCCTTGAAGGACAGTGGTGAGGGAAAGTCCTCCCAGTGGGCAGAACTTCGAGCAGTGCACCTGGTTGTTCATTTTGCTTAGAAGGAAAACTGGTCAGAGGTGCGTTTGTATACTGACTCATGGGCTGTTGCTAATGGTTTGGCTGGATGGTCATGGACTTGGAAAGACCATAATTGGAAAATTGGTGACAGAGAGGTCTGGGGAAGAAGTATGTGGATAGACCTTTCTGAGTGGGCTAAAAACATGAAGATATTTCTGTCCCATGTGAACGTACACCAGAGGGTGACTTCAGCAGGGGAAGATTTTAATAATCAAGTGGATAAGATGACCTGTTCTGTGGATACCAGTCAGCCTCTTTCCCCAGCAACTCCTGTCATTGCCCAATGGGTTCATGAACAAAGTGGTCATGGTGGTAGGGATGGGGGTTGTGCATGGGCTCAGCAACATGGACTTCCACTCACCAAGGCTGACCTGGCTACAGTCACTGCTGAGTGCCCAATCTGCCAGCAGCAGAGACCCACAATCAGCCCCTGATATGGTACCATTCCTCGAGGTTACCAGCTAGCTACATGGTGGCAGGTTGATTACATTGGACCACTCCCTTCATGGAAGGGGCAGCGATTTGTTCTAACTGGAATAGACACATACTCTGGATCTGGGGTTGCTTTCCCTGCACACAATGCTTCTGCCAAAACTCCCATCCGTGGGCTTACAGAATGCCTTATTCATCATCATGGTTTTCCACATAGCATTGCTTCTAATCAAGGAACACACTTCACAGCAAATGAAGTGCAGGAATGGGCACATGCTCATGGAATTCTCTGGTCTTACTATGTTCCCCATCATCCAGAAAGAGCTGGATTGATAGAACAGTGGAATGGCCTTTTGAAAACTCAATTACAGTGCCAACTAGTTGGCAATACCTTGAAAGCCTGGGGTAATGTTCTCTCGAAAGCTTTATATGCTCTGAATCAGTGTCCACTGTAAGGTGCTGTTTCTCCCATAGCCAGGATCCATGGGTCCAGGAACCAAGGGGTGGAAATGGGAATGGTACCACTTACTATTACCCCTACTGATCAACTAGGAAAATTTTTACTTCCTGTCCCTGCGACCCTGAGCTTTGCTGGTGTACAGGTTTTAGTTCCAAAACGGGGAGTGCTTCCTCCAGGAGAAACAACAATGATTCCACTGAACTGGAAGTTAAGACTGCCACCTGGTCACTGGATGCCAGTGGATCAACAAGCCAAGAAGGGGATTACATTATTGTCTGAGGTAATTGACCCTGACTCTCAGGAGGAAGTAGGTCTGCAACTACATAATGGAGGTAAAGAAGAGTTTTCTTGGAATATAAGAGATCCCCCAGGGCGTCGTTTAGTACTACCATGCCCTGTGATTAAAATCAATGGAAAACTGCAACAGTGCAATCCAGGCAGGACTACCAATGGCTCTGAAACTTCAGGAATGAAGGTTTGGGTCACCCCACCAGGCAAAGAACCACGGCCAGCTCAAGTGCTTGCTGAGGGTAAAGGGAACATGGAGTGGGTAGTGGAATAAGGTAGTGATAAATATGAACTTCAACCACGTGATCAGTTACAGAAATGACTGTAATCCTGTTTTGTTCACGTTATACTATTTAAGTTGTAAGATATCAAGTTTAAGAATGAATGTTGCCCAAGGATTTGCGCCCTATTCTGGAGAGATTTAATGTGTTTCCAGTTATATGCAGGACAGTTGAGTATTGTCAGGTAAAAGAAAAAATGTGTGTTTTATTGTTTTTATTTGGAAATTGGGTATTGTTTAAGGTGATATATATAGCTGCCAAGTTGACAAGGGGTGGACTGTCATGGTCAGGGACATGTGTCAACTTGGCCAAGTTGTGGTACCTGTTTGTCTGGCTGGGCAAGTGCTGGCCTGTCTGTTGCAATGAGGACTTTTCATAGAATTAGATCATGATCATGTCAGCTGCATCCATAGCTGATTTCATTTGTAATCAGCCAAAGGGGAGTGTCTTCTGCACTGAGTGGTGCTTAATCTAATCACAGGAAGCCTTTTAAGGAGGATTCAGAAGAGACAGGCTCTATTCCTGCTTTGGCTAGCGAGCCGTTCCTGTGGGGTTCATTCAGACCCTCCATCGGAGTCGTCGGCTTCACAGCCTGCCCTGTGGTTTGGACTCTGCATTCCCGCGGTCACGTGAGATGCTTTTATAAATTTTATATTTGTGAGTGTTCCTTGCTGATTCTGTTTCTCTAGAGATCTCTAACTAATACACCTTCTCTATCTAGTAGGCTATAATAAGTGGCTGAGGCAAGTGATGACAAACTTCATGACAAGTGGTCTAGAGTGAGAGTGGTGAAGGAGGTGAACTGAGTTCAGAAAAATCATGCAGAAAGTGAAGTTCCCATATAACCCACCTCTCCACTCCCACCTTCACCCCCAGTTTTCCTTATTGTTAATACTTCACATTAGTGTGGTACTTTTTGGTACAATTGATGAAACAATATTATTATACTATTAGCAGTAGTCCCTAGTTTTACATTAAGGCTCACTGTGTGTGTTGTACAATTCTATGATTTTCTTAAAAATTTTTCTTCTGGTGACATATATATATATATAACCTAAAATTTCCCATTTTACCTACTTTCAAATTTATAATCCAGTGCTGTTAATTACACTGACAATGTTATGCCCACATCACCACCATCTATTACCAAAACTTTTCCATTAACCCAAACAGAATCTCTGTACCAATGAAGCATTAACTCTCTATTCCCTATTCACACCCCAGACCCCGGAAACCTGTAATCTAGTTTCCTATTCTATAAATTTACATATTCTAATTATTCCATACAAGTGAGATAATACAATATTTGTCTTTTTTTGAATTTCACTCAACTTGATGTCTTCCAGGTCCATCCATTTCATAACATGTATCAGAACTTCATTCCTTTTTTAAGGTTCAATAATGTTTCACTTAGACCCCTCTAATTCAATTTGATCATTATACATGCAATATTATGTGTATTATGACATTTTCCTATGATTCACTTTTGATGTTGGATATTCCCCCAACCTGGAAAACTAATTCTGATCAGGAAATCTAGTTACAATATTATAAACGAGTTTGAAATGTGGCAGTGAAAATGTTAATAGCCTCGCTTTCAACCAGAATCAAATCAAATCAAATCTGGGGTGTAAATAAACTGGAAGAATGAAGCTTACAGTTTGAGGAATATGATTAAAGATAGTATAATACATATTTGAAATTGTTTAATTTTATAATAAGTTTCATCTCTTTTACAACAATTTAGTGAGCACTCACTATGCAGGTTATTTTACATGAAATTTTGATAAGTGCTATATAGAGGGGTTAATCAGAGTGCTAAAGAAGGATTGAACTGTGAGCGCAGGTTATCCTGAGAGAGAAGGCCACTGAATTGGAAGGCTTCTAGAAGGAGGTGGCTCCTATGGTGAATATTTCACTTAGGATTCTTTCCATTGTAAATAACAAACTTAATGTGCCACATTAAAAGTGGGCGATATATCAAAATAGTAGCCAGGGCTTATAGTTTTGATGGAAGGCTGAAAGACAGGCATGAAATATGAACAGGAACAGATGTTGCTCTGGAAGGCCAAGAAATAGGAAGTAATATGACTGTCTTGTCTGTTTTTTTGTTTTTTTTTTTTGCCTGGGCAGGCACTGGGAATTGAACCCAGGTCTCTGGCATGTCAGGCGAGAATTCTGCCACTGAGCCACTGTTGCACCGCCCCGTGACTGTCTTTTGATGGGAAAAATTTGATAAGGATGCTTGTTGCATTGCCCTGAATGTGACTATCGCTACTTCTACTTGCTCAAAATTCAGAGTCCTAGGTTAGAGTACCCACTTGGCCAAGACTATTCATATTTTGAGTTCTGAGAGGACAGATATCATTGTAGCCTTTCTGCCTAATTTAACTTCTGTAGTGGAAGATGGGATAATGTTTCTCATTCAGATTACATATGACAAGGAATTCCTCCAGATAGCATGGAAGGAGGATTGGATGCTGCAAGGCAAACACTAACAGCTATCCAATATCTGAGTCTTGATATGGTTAATGTGTGTTGGAATATTGGGGGCACAGTGGAGTGTGTGTGTGTGTGTGTGTGTGTGTGTGTGTGCATGTTTGTAGCAGCAGTGGCAAGGGTGAGTAGGTATTATTTTAGACAGAGAAACAGTATGTATAAGGTTATTATGATGGAACAGCTTATGCTATGTTCAGGAAACTTAAAAGAAGTTGCTATCACAAAAATGTGGAGTGTAAAAAGAAGAGTGGTTAAATAAAATATAACTGGAGAAGTCGGCAGTTTTTGAAAGCAGAATTATGCCATTCTAAGGTCTTTAGAAACATTTTTGCATGCTGAGACAATTAAGTGCCATTTCAGGATTTTAAATTTGGAATAAAATAGCTAGATTTGAGTTTTCAAAAATTCTGTGTGGATGATGGTTTAGGGGAAGAAAGGGAAGATAAGATTTTGTTATTTTTATTCTTTCTTATAAAATTTTAACTATTTCTTTTTCTTTAGATATTGTGTTTCCTATCTGCTTACCATTTTTTCTTGACACTAAGGTTATACTGATATTACCTGGGAAAATGTTAAATTATTATGCCTTACTTTTACATTTTAATCCCTCTGAATTTATTTTTGCTCTGTTGTGAGATCGTGGCGCAAATTTGTTTTCTTCCAAATTGTGCCCAAACTCTTTACTGCTTTTCCTTACTAAACTGTTCTATTGATAAATATGGACCAATAACTTGAAGGATTTTCCTGTAAGTTTTAATATATGAGGTTTTACTTTCCTATGCTGCTCAAGCAAATACCATATGATGCATTGGGTTAAACAATAGGAATTCATTAGCTTAAGGTTTTGAAGCTAAAAAAAGTCCTTGCTTTCTTCCTGAAGACTGGGGTTCTGGCCTGGGTACCTGAGATCCTTGGCTCCTCTGTCACATGGCAAGGCACATGGCAGCCTCTTTTGGCCTGTCTCTTCTCAAATTTTAGGTTCATTGGTTTCAACTTCAGGTTGTTCCCTCTGTGGCTCACCCCCACCCCCACCAAAGTAACCTTCTCAAAAGGTCCTACTTAAAATAGGTTCACATTCACAGGAATAGATTAGATTTAAGAACATGTTTTTCTGGGCTCATACAGCTTCAAACTACCACATATGATAAACCAAACACTCTTCTTGTTTTCTTAATTTTCTTGGCTAGTCTGCCATTTATTCCTCCAAATAAACTTTAAAGCCATTCCGTTCTTCACCCCGTCCAGCCAAAACACACATAAATACACGCAGTTTAGGACACTTGCATAAAATTTATATACCAACCTTAAGAATTCAGATTTTTTATTTGAATGCTTTTTTGAGGATTCATTTTCCTATTTTCTGGGGTCTGTAGTTATGCAGATAAGAATACTAAATATTCTTATCCAAAAACAGGCTTTGTTTTTCTCTTTTTGAGATCTGTCATTCAGTGTATGGTGTGAATTGAAGATCTAACTTAACCCTTCACCCCACACCCACAACAGCAGAACATTTTTATACTCTTCTTTATGAAAAATGACAAATATCCCCTTTCCTTTCTCATACTTCATTATTTTAATCTGGATTTAAAGAGCTATAAACAGATAATTTCTTTTGAAAAATTTTGCCATGTGATTTTGTGGCCATGAGAAAATTGTTTAGGTATATCTGGTTTAAAACTCACCATCAGTTCTTTCATTTCTACATTTTCAGCTCTTAATTTTGATTGCATCTGCCCTTTAAGTGGTTTATTTTGAGTGGTTTAATTTTAAAGTGTACCAGGAGAGGGGGAGGAATTGTGAATTCTTCCTGGTATAAAAATATGTCTCTAGATTCTTAGTAGAATCACCAACTTCTTTTTATATTATAGAGAAGAATTTTTTGGTCAATCTGCTTTTTATTTCTTTGTGAATAACTAGTTAACAATTTGTATTTTTTATGCTTTTAACATTTCTCCTAATCTTTTGAGGAAAAAAAAATCAGACTATTTTTATGTGCAGCAGCTTTTCCATATTAATTTTATTTGGAATATGATAAGCACACTTCATCTGCTGCCTCGGGTCTTTTTTTGGATCAAGAAAGTTTTCCTTTTTTCCCCTATTAATTTTTTGATCTTATGATCTTAAAAATTTGTTCTCTGTTTTTGGAGCACATTATATTTAGGTTGGTACTTGAGGATCTGATCTCTAAGACATACTTATTATAGTTTTTCTCAATAATTTAATTTTTCTTACTCTCAACTTACTGATGAAATGGGAAGGTTATGTTTCAGAAAAGCCTGGTATCAGATATTGAAATTTTGCTCATAAATGTGTGGTCAAAAGAGAACAAGCAAATAAGATTTATTTGTTTCATATTACAAACGGTATCTTAATTCAGAATTGGTGTATTTCAAGTTCACATTGGCTAAATCCTCTGTTGAAATTTTAAATTGCTTTTTTGTTTTTGTTTTGGTTTTTTTGCACGGGCAGACACCGGGAATTTAATTTTTTTAAGGCTATTTTCTTCACCAGGACAACCCTTGCATATTAGCTGGATTTAATCAGAAATGATTTTTCCTTTTTCTTCCATATAGTTAAAAAAAAAAGTGAATATTTGTAGACTGTATCAACCTACTCCCCCCACTGGTAGACATAAGAATTTTATAAGATTTAAATTAGATCATTTTCTTGGCTAGTAGCTTTAAAAAGAGACATTCTTTTGAGTTCGCAGAGCCCCCTAGCGTTCATTACGTAGCAGAGCACTGCGTACTTGGCTTACAAGGATAGAGGACACAGGCGGCTCCAGATTTTCTATGTGAAAGTTTAAGAGCAACAAAAGACAAACAAGAATGAACAAAAATAAATAAATAAATAAAATAAAAGTTTAAGAGCAGCAATTTGATTTAAAAAACATAGCTACTTTTGTATAGCAGGCGCACTTTTTAATTTTTTAAGTATAGACTTTATTTTTTGGCGAAGCTTTGGAGGAAAAAGTAAAATGTGTGGAGATACAGAGAACTGCCAAGCCTTGCCGCGGCTGCTGGCTGGATAGTCCACGTATGTGCCGTATATAAGATGGATCATTACTACGTCTGTAAGATTTATTGGAAAGGTTAAGAAAATCATTCACACATACTGCATTTATTTTTTCGAAACTGAACACAAATGTGGCGGAGGCGGGGAGGGAAACGCGGCACTGCCCCTAAAGTCGCGATTGGCTACGCCCGGGTCCCCCGAGGGAGGAGAGCAACCTTCCGGCTCCAGAGCGACGCACGCGGCGTCCCTAGCAACCAGCTCGGCCGCAAGTGACCCCGAGCGTCGCGGTGAGTGAGGGCCAGGCTCTGCTGCTTGTAATGGCTTGGGAGCGAAGGTTATTGCCACATTCACCATCTCGGGACAAACGAAAACCCCACAAATGGGAGGACCTAGCTTCCTTTCTTAGGGTCCCGCAGCTCCGGCTGTTGGGCTGAGCGTCTACCGCCCGCGCCCCCTGCCCAGCCCCGCCATCTTGCCGCGCTAGACTCTAGGGGGTCACCTTGGGTGAGGTGGAGGGAGGGAGGTGGGGGATCAGCCCCGGGCCATCTGTCAGGGAGGTAACTTTCTGCTGGGGAGGCTAAAGGAGGTAGGTGACTTGCTTAGTGCTGTCAACTGGGGTTTCCTTTTTATTTCCTTTGGACTTAGTGGCTTGGGGCGCCTCTTTAATTCAGAAGCCTGACGCGTTGGGACTTCAAAAGAGAAAGTTCAAAATTTTGAGCAGAGAGTGTGTGTGAAGTACACACACCCTGTTGTTGTGGGTACAAATTAAAAGAATTTTTAACAGGCAGTTTATCTGGAGAAAAGGGTGCGAGTTCTTGATTAAAGAAAAATTTCTGGACAGGTGTATAACAGTGGTATGATTCCCTTATTGGCCCTATGTTGTTAGGTCTCAATGGACTCTTATCTTTTCAGTTGTCTTTGGTCAAATTGCCCTTTACTCCTTAAGGTTATAGTCTAACTTTTGAGTTCCCTAATACAAGACTTGATATAATTTTTCAAGGAGGTAACATAATTTACTATCATCTAATCCTCAGAAAAATGGTTTGTCTTTTGAAAAACCAGTGTACTTTTCTAACCCCGTTTTAGCTGGGGCTTTTACAAAATACACCAGGCATTAATATTAAATTTTTCTTATTTTATATTCTGGGTCTATGCCAGGTTGCAGAATGAATTGCCAAGCATCCAGGCAGTTTGCTGGAGCCATTTAATGAGCTGGAACATATCTCTTTATTGTGTAAAACTTTTTTGTGGGTTCAAGGTGAGTTCCATATTTTTATTTCAGTTATTAATGCTCTGTTTGAACCCTTATGATCCTGCTAAGTAATGCCGCATTCTTACTGAGCATCTGATTTATTATCATGATTAATTTGATAAGTGTTTTTCTCTTGAAGTTCAGTGTTCATCCAGACCTCCGAGTGAATTGTCTGTTCACAACATGTTCTTAGTAAACAGTTTAGTACTTTCAATCAGTATTTCCCAAAGTGTGTCTTGTGAGTCAAGGAGATGCTGTTCAAAATGGTTTCTGTGATCAACAAATTAGGGAAAAATTACGTATGCTACTGCTATCTAGGAAGATTCACAGCGCATATTAGGAACTCAGAGAAGTCTTACAATATGGAAACTTTAAAATTTTTGTTTAATATAATATTTCCCAAACTTGTTTCACAACAAAAAGCTTTTTGGAAGTAGTTACATCCCTAGAAGCTTTACTCCACAGAACACATTTTGGTATTCACTGTTATAAATGCTCTGTTTGAACCCTTTTGATCTTGCTAAGTAATGCCGCATTCTTACTGAACATCTGATTCATTATCATGATTAATTTGATAAGTTAAAGCAATACTTTTGTTTTGCTTAAATTTCTAAAAAATCAAGTTTAAATGAATTAGTTTTTCTAAAATATTTCCTACTGATTCATTACAATGCCAGATAAGTTATTTTATTCCTATTACTTAACATTTTCAATAGTAAGATAATAAATCACTTGTTAAATCTGTATTTACTTGATTCACTTTTGTTCGGCTCACTAACTCCTTCCTGCAACATGGTGAATTTGGTTGAGACCATATACATGTGTGTGTGTTTTAGTTAATGCAAGCTTTATTTACAAAAGACTCTTAAATTAGTTGTATCATGCCATGCATTCATACAAAATACAGTCACCCTTCAGGACTAGAGGGAGAAGAGCTAAAAAAACACAAAGGAAAACTTTTTTAAAGAGTTCTGAATAGTTAAAAGCTAGGAAAGTTTAGGAGAACTTTACAAATGAGTAATTAAAAATAAAACAGAACTAAAAAAGGATATGGAAACTAGTGTGAGCTGAGAGGAAAGCAGCTGTTTACAAGTCTGTACACTAAACTAATACACAGTCTTCTTGAGAGGTAGGATGCTGATGGAGAGAGAGAGCAAAGTATATACAAATACTTATCCACAATCACTCCTCCCCTAGATCCACAGCATGCTACATACAACCAGTGTGTGTATACTAGGCCTGCCAAGACCACTTTAAACTATAAGGACTTCTAGTTTAGTCACCTAAAGCTGCAGGGTGCCAGGGGAATGAGGCAGCTTCATTTGCGACAACTCTTTATTCTCTCCAGTCTTTTTTTCAAGGGATCAGTGTTAGCCGTGGAGGAGGAGGTTGTGCCATTGTTTCTGAAGAGTGAGTTTGGTTAGAATCTGGGATGAGACCATATTTTTAACAACCGAATATCTAGTATGTAGGATGTGCTCTGTAGCTATTTGATGAATGAATGAATGAGAATGAAAAAAAATCACTGAATACTTTTTTAGAATGAGCCAGTTAAATGGTAGTAACAGTAGTCTACCAGAAAATGGCAAAGATACAAATACAAGCAGTGGCCATGAAGTAGAGATAAACCTGAGACCCATTTTTGCTGTACAACAGGTAGGATTTGGTTACTGATTGATTTAGGCAGAAATCATGGAGTTAAGGATAACTCTCAAGTTCCTAGCTTTTGAGTGTTAATAACAGAAATCAGAAATATAGAGTATTGGGAACAGTGCTTGGAGGCATGGAATGGGGAAATAATGAGTTATGTTTGGACAGTTTAAATTTTTTGGTGCTTGTCTTTGAGTTAGATGTCCAGAATAGAGTTGGAAAAACATATCAAGAGGTCAGGAGAGCTCAAGACTAGAAAGAGGGACCTGGGAGTTATTGGCCTATGGTATATTGACCTGGCGAGAATGAATGGTGTGATACTTAAGGTTAAAGTGTCACCCTGGCCAAGTGATGTGCCCAGTTTTTCTGTTGCTGCGGACATAAATCATCAGCATCTGAAATTCATTTATGGTTGATTACATCTGCGGTTGGCTAAGGGGAGTGCCTTCCTCAATGAATGGGGCTTAAAAGGAGAGGTCAGAAGAGAAGGAGCTGAGCATACAGACCCAGACATTTGGAGATGCGAAAAGGAGCTGCCTGGGGGAAAGCCATTTGAACACAGAAGCTGGGAGGGAAGGCCGGCAGACATCCTTTGCCTTACCATGTAACAGAGGAAATCAGATGAAAGTTACCTGCCTTTCCTCTGAAGAACTGTAAATTTTTAACTAAATAAATCCCCTTTTAAAAAAGCCTGTCCATTTCTGGTATATTACAGTCTGGCAGCATCAGCAAACTAAAACTGACGGTATGAGTCCTAGAGAGGTGGGTGTGAAGAAAAGAGTACTCAGGTCACAGGATAGGTGTGACTATCAAAAGAAAGAATATATGTGAAAGTGCTTGGTAAACTACAAAGTCCCATGCAAGTGTTAGTTATTATTATTAATCCCAGAAGTCTTCCTGTTGAAATAGGTGTCAAACTATATTTTCAGGATGATATATGATTGTCTAGGATTGTATTTTATTGCACATAACAAATACAACTCCAAATAGTGTAACTAAGTAGGGATTTATTATCTCAAATAACAAAAAGATAAAAAGTAAGAATATCAAAGATTACATAGTAGCTTTTTAACACCATCAGGGTCTCAGAACCCCACCACTCTGTCCCCATCATCTTATATGGTTCTCATCTTCATGAGCACCTAGAGATTGCAAGGTGGCTGCTCTCTCACCATTTTATGTCTATAATCCAAGTAGGTATAAGAAATTAGAAGGGACCAGGAAAAGAGTGTTATAACTCTGTGTTCTAGTTTGCTAGCTGCCGGAATGCAATATACCAGAAATGGAAGGCTTTTAAAAGGGGGAATTTAACGAGTTGCTAGTTTACTAAGGCCGAGAAAATGTCCCAATTAAAACAAGTCTACAGAAATGTCCAATTAAAGACATCCAGGGAAAGATACCTTGGTTCAAGAAGGCCAATGAAGTTCAGGGTTTCTCTCTCAAGTGAGAAGGCACATGGCGAACACAGTCAGGGCTTCTCTCTTGGCTGGAAGGGCACATGGTGAATA